>JANHGB010051541.1:0-10649 GCA_026283785.1 Coracopsis vasa
ACTAGACAATCCACGTGACAGATTGCACTTAAATTATAATCTTTATAATATTTTTACAGTAGAAGTTTCTGGAGGAAATGTTTTGTATCAGTGCTGCTTTGGTCCTCACTCTATGGGGAAAACTCTGCAAGTTAGTTCCATTTTTGATAGCTGTATAGCTTTCTTACTTTCCAAAGTAATTGACTGATGTGTGATTATAAGAAGCAATGTGTTGATGTTAGGTAGGTATGCTGACACCCTCTTAATTTCAAGGGAAGCTACATTTGCTGAGGTAGGAATTGGCCATTGCAACTCTAGATTTTGCAGGTCGACTGATTGTGCAAATTATTCATGATGCCTTTAGTTAGGCAAAGTTGGCAAACCGATTTATGATTGTACATGATTATACACTTACCCAAGGATTACAATTTCATCACGAGCTGTAAATGGAACCAAAATCCAAATCACATAGTACAATGTCAAAGGATCTGTAAGGCTAATATGATATTAATGCAAAATATCTGAAGTGCTTTTTTTCTTTTTTCTCTCATATGTTTTAATAACATTAGCTTTTCAAAGCGGCTGAGTTACTTCCTGCAACAAATATTAACTCAGCATCTTACTGTAGTTTTCTTGTTTCAGGAAAACAACTAGTTTGAGCAGTGTAATACACTTCCACCAGTGGGCTCTAAGTTTGCACTAAATGAATATTTAATATCCAAGGCCTTCTTTTAACAAAACTTAAACCTAACAAAACTTGAGCCACCATCTCCAAAAATAATCAAACTGGTTTCTAAACCAAATCAGCACTGATATTTGTTGGTGAACAGAGTCAGATCAGTACACAGGTCCTTCTTTCCACTGAAGTTTTTGCAGACACAAGGAGTTTATTAAGAGACACCTTAATATGCTAAATTTTGTAGCATATCAGTCCAAATACAGACGTATTTAAGTACCAACTACAATCAACATCCTCCAAAAACCTAAATATGGTTTGTGGATTTGGATCAAGGTAACTGTTGGAATTTCAAAACCTTTCTAATGTAAATGACCCAGGCACAACTTATTATGCACATATGAGAAGCTGGTAGGTTTTGTAGAGGAAATAAAAATTATTTTAAACTTTTGTGTGTATTTTTGGTGTTGTTTATTCTTTTTAATAGAGCATTTTTCATTAGTGCATCTCCTTTTTTCTACCCTTGCATTCTCAATTAGCATAAAGTAGAGGTTTTCCAGTGTGGATCATTTCTACATAAAATGTGCCAAAAACTTTATCTTGTACTAATGAGTATTAATTGCTGTGTCACTGTCTATGAATGCATGAAATTGTTATGTCCTAGAAATAAGGACTTTCCACTGTATTTGCCTGGAAGAGGGTTTTACCATTGCTAGAGCATTAGAGAATCGAAATCTGCTCTGCCTTTAAAAGTTGCAGATAGGAACCTTTTCAGTCACCTTTTCTCAGATGTCTCCTGGTTTAGCATGCTGAACTCTGGGCTCCTTATTTGTGCAAATCAATAGCACTCCTTTGGGTGCTCTGGTACATCATAAATTGCATGCATTGCAGTGTCTTTTACATGGGCATGATTTGTTCTTTTGTGTATTTTCTTTTACTATGAAAGTTTCTGAAATGATGCTGAAGTATGTAGATCTCTTTGTTTAAAAAAAGAAAAAAGTGATACTGACTTCATTTAGTCTATTACTTCAGCAAGTGTGATTCAAAGTTAATCTTCACTTGCATATGCTATTACAAACACTAATTAATCCTATTTGCGAAGACAAATTATGATTAATGCATATCCTTAAAATATACACCTAATTACACCGCATATAGTCTCTAAATTTGTATAAATAGAAGTTACAATTTTGAACATTGTAGATAATAAGCAATTTTCTGAATTTACATTTGCATGTGCTAATTAAGGACACCTTCATTGTATTTACATTGGCAAACAGGTTTTGTTCTCATTACTCAACTTAGTGCTCTGTGAACAGAGGAAAATAACATGCCGGATTTGGCACAGGTTCAAAATATACATCTTAAACCTGACTTTGCATCTAGATTTGTCTTTTGATAAATTGAACTAGTTAGTGGTATTTTCTTTAACAGTTACTATTGATTTAATTAAATATATCTGCACATAAAGAGAAGAGAAATTCTGTATTTTTTTTTCCTTTTATTGTTTTGATGAATTCAAAATTGAATTTTCAAAAATGAATTTTTATTCTTGGGAAGCTAAACCCTTGTGTAAGTAACAAACTTGATCATGGTTTACAGATAATGCATAGGTCAGTACGCAATAGAAGAAATTTCTTGTGATAGCAGTAATAATCTCTTTTTTATATACTTTGTTTTTATATACAAGCAAAATTTGAAATCTGGGCAATCTAAAATTCTGAAAGAGAAGAAAATGTCTTGCAGGTTTTAATTTTGGTTCTGTTTTCAGTGGCAGATTAAAAGTGCATATGCACATTGTGATGAAATATGTAATTTTTATAATGTGGTAGATTAAGCAAAGTATTAATTTTCAACCATGATAAGCTAAAAATAAACTTTAGCAGATCTTATTGTTATATCGTCTATTACAAACTACCTCTTTCTAAATTCAAGTAAAACCCATGGCTGAAACCCAGTTATTATTATTGTACTTAAATCCATTCACTGCTTTCAAATAATTTTAACTTTTTTTTTGGTTTCTTACCATGAGTCAAAAAATGTTATTTATAAACATTTGCTAACAGTAGTCAAAAAATACTTACATTTCAACCATCTCATAAAATAACAGCATTAATAGTAATTGGTGATTATGTGCTGCTTAATGAAATATTTGTTGTTTTGTTTATTGTATATACCTGCTATCAAAATTTAAAAAACAAAACAAACCAACAAACAGTTCTGTTTGGGCAAGACTTACAAATACATTTGATCTCAGATATTTAAAAAACTATTATGGTTGTTGTATTTTCTACGATACCATTGTGATTTTCTAATTTAAATTAATAGAATATTCCAGAGCACATAGAATCTTGACATGGCTTCCAGAAACCATACAAGGTTCTCTCTAATGATTTAATCAAATGATTGGGTGGTGTTTGTATTTCTTGCAGAAAACTTGAACACAATTCTCTACTTGCAAATTTACATCATTAGTTGCATCTTTTTTCCCTTTCTTCCCTCATAAGTTCTGAAATCAAACCATTTGCTTTTAGTAATAAGCCACTTTAGCTTGTATGGAGATGGGTGAAAGTCTAGAAACTGTCTCTTGTTCAGAGCATTTGATGGAATCTGGATAACTTAAGCAAAAGAAGCTGTGTTAGAAACTGTTCAACGTGGATTTCTAAGCTGAGAGATTCTACAAATACTTTTTGTGTGTCAGTCATTTTGCAGCTTGGGTACTGCATATAAGCAGTGGTGAAGTTTAGATGGTTAATTAAAGCTAAATGGAAAGGAGAAAAATGTCAGTAATTCTTTATTAATAGGAACCTGTGAAGCAAGAAGATTCATTAGTAGAAGCAGCCTTCAGTGATCCAAAGCTGAGGTTACTTGAGAAGAGTCACCCCTGGGATTCAGTTCCACCACAGAGCAGACTTGTGTTCTCCTGTTGCCCCTTTCAGTGGTGCTGAACTGCTCACTCGTATTATGAACCTATTTTAACTCTGCAAAAAGTGAACAATTTTCTGCTGGCTGTCTTAGTTCAAGAGCTGTTTTAATGCCAAGGCTGGCACTGTAAAGGGCAATATCGTGAAATAGGGAAGAGTAGGTGATTACAGGGAAGCCTAACTCCCTGAAGATGTGATTCACTACAGCTAAGCCTGTCAGTGGCAGTTTGCCACAGAATTTACATTAGCTCTCACCTGGCAGCCTGGTAAGCCAGTTCAGGAAGGTATTCACTTCTGGGTTAGTAATTGCTGGCTGAGCTCCTAACCTGGCTCCCTGGGTTGTCGGAGACCTGCCAGTACCACTAAGAAAGGAGAAGCAGGAGGCCCCATGATACCAGTGCTGTAGGCTGCAGCTGGCTGGTGTACCACTTCAGGTCTCCATGAAAACACAGGGCCCAGGGACAACACAGTGTGGCTTTTCCATTTTCCCCGCAGTGAACAGTTACACACGTCTTGGGGAGCTCACCATGCCAGTAACCTATGCTACAATCACTGCTGCTTGCATAAGATTGCGTAAGTGGGTAGGGCTGCAGGATGGTACTGGAGGCCGAGCGTTGACTGACTTTATGTGCTATGGAGGAGTAGTATTTGGTAGCTGTAAAGAGCTCAACTCAAGCTTAACCTGATGCTGTGTTGATCCAACAGGTTTTTAAATGTCGGGACAGAAGAGTCATGACCTTGGCATGAGAATTCAAGGGAATTCAAGTGGAAATGAGTTTAAATTTTAAATATGGTACAAATAGCCCGAATTCAAGCCATGGCAAGAGCGTGTGCATACGGAGGTTTGTGCATGGGTGGGCATATATTCTTGTTTTAAATCCTTGAGTAACAGATCTCAAAGTTTCACATAGTGTAGTAAATTGATAGACATTCTTGGAAGTGAAAGTACTAATTTTGTGTTTTCAATTGGGTCATTAGAAATAATTCAGTTGCCATTTGTACCATAGTGACAAACACCCGAAACTATTGAAAGGGAAGCCTTAAAGATGTACTCTTATGTTTGGTAAGAAAATTCAGTGCTATTACTGTTTGGCTGGCAAGGGATAAATATCTATTCATCAATATTTCATTTAGACAAATTTATCTTGATGTTTTCAGAAGCACCAATCATTAAAAATATTCGTCAAACTGAAGTGGTTTTGTTGTCTATTCTTGATCTAGTATCCTGCAAAGCTCCAAGTACAAGAGTAAGATGTTTACATAGTATATTAGCTTCAAATGTTAATTTCTTTCTTCTCTTCAGGTATTCATTCAGCTGTTACTAGATCTTATGGGATGAATTGAATATTTTTTTTCATTTAGGGTGGAGGAAGGAAAAGAAGAGAAGCAGTAACTAATAATGGTGTAGTTGTGCACTACACTTACAGTGTTCCACCAGGAAGATGCTAACTGAAATGGTTTCTGCTTTCTGTGGAGCGTTGAATGTAGTGATCATGAACCCACAGTGTGACATGGTGACGGGGGTCCACCTGCACCACCTGCAGCATCCAGATCTCTAGAGCTGGCATTCAATGGGTGAAGAGATGGAAGAGCCCACTGGCTTCTCCTTCAGTGCAGCTTGCCCTGCAGCAGTTTAGCTGTGGCAAAAGTTAAAACTGTACCTTGAGTTGTAAGAGGAAAAAAAAGCAAGCTGACAGTCAGCTTCCCAGCAGCCTGCAGAGTGGGTCTTTCAGTGGTATGACACACAGGTGCTTCATGGACAGCCAGTGTTGCCAAATGGCACCATGGGACAGAAACTTTTCATTGTAGTCAGACGTTTTTTCTGGTGGGTGGGTGGTCATAAGCAGAATACTTTCATGTGTGGCAAGTCTTGGAGAAACATGCTGGTATACCTGGAGTGCCCGGAGAATGTGTCTCATGCTAGTACAGACCTTCCTTGAGAGGTGATGCTTCAAGCATGGCCCTAGAGAGCAGTGCTACAGATGTTGAGTGCAGCTGAGGAGTGGAACTAGTGACACACTAGCGGCTGACAGCCCATATTCTTGATGATGTAATCACCAATGAAAATGCATGAAGAATGCTTCCCTTTCTGCTATGGGGAGCTGTTGAATGTAAGAGATGGTGATACAATAATTCTGAGAAATGCAAACATTAAAAGTTCTCTGAAAAGTGCAGTGCTTAAAAAAACCCAAAAAACCAAACAATATTATTTGTAGTCAGGAAGAATAAATAAAAAAATATAAAGTACCAGGAGGAAAAATTTCCATAGGGAAACAAGTTGCAGTTCAATCTTATCAAGAGCATTTCTCTTCATCTCAAAATGATACAGAAATCTAAATTAGCATATGCAAGCAGAAACAGACCATGCTTGGGCTGGAGGTGCTATTACCAAAGCACAATGTGTATGAAAATTTTTATTTTACCATTTGCACAGAATTACCACTCAAATCAATTCGTAGCTTTTGGAAAAATGCGGTAGTTTCATATGTCATTTGCGTACTTGTTGAAGATAAAATGATGTAATATATTTTACAGCTCTGAAGGGAGGAATGAATTGATGATACCTTAATGTTGATAATTTTGCTTTTTCAGTGTCATTGCCATCTTATGCTGCATATGTAGTTGTAATGTTACATTATGTCACTTAGTACGTCACTTAGTACGTCACTTTTGAGTATTGTTATGGAATTTCTGCTTTAGCTTTCTGTACCTACTTTCCTCCCCCCCCCCCCTTTTTTTCTTTTTTCTAACCACAGCATGATTGAGCAGTGAGGCTTTTGAATTAGTTATCAAAAAGCCTGTTTTCTGGCCTCATGCTTCCATTGATGTTCTGTATGATCTCACCCAGGGTGTTTTTCCTTTCTGTAGCTTGGTTTCCGTATCTCTGAATATCAAGATTTATTCTTTATAAGGAAAATGTACCAGCTTTTTTTTGTTAATATTTTCATAAAATATTTAAATTTGCAATACTGCATTATTGATTTATACCTGTTTAGTAGAGGTAACCCGTGTGATGGTTTTGTATCAATATTTCAGCGTAAAAATGAGTGTTCATAATAGAAAAGCCATTAGTTAATCAGATTATTATTAACAGTTTAAATGGGTAATTTTAAAACCCTTATCTGTCTCTACCTAGCTTGAGAAGTCATACAGTGAGATTCTTAGTGGATCATGAATTGGCATAGTTTAAATGCCGTTGCACTTAATTTTATATGCTGGTACTATTAAACCATGAAATGTATGTGCTCAGAAATTGGTCTACAGTTTCGTGAATGGCACTGGACAGTATCTGACACTACCACCACTGTCTGTTAAGATTTGTCTGTAACATACTCATACTGTAAGAAGAGGGAATTACTGAATTTTGTAAGTAATGTGTTATATAAATGAATTAATATAACTGTTTCTGTGCCAGGATGTTTGAACAAATTGAAACTTTTCTCAGAATAAAACCAAGAGAACTCCTGAGTTCTGAAAAGGACAGTATTTTTAAAATGCAGGAATGGAAGGATCAAGATTATCCTTTTTGTTCCTTCTGTTTGAGCTGGAACGTGTATCAGATATTTGCATTCTTTAATCTAAGAAGGTTTTGGTGGGTGTTTTTTCTGTTGTTTTGTTGTTTGATTTGGGGGGTGGTTCATGACACTACATTTTCAAATCTTTGCAATATGTTTTTTATTTTCTGCCTCATAGGTAAAATATTTATTTTTCTAATAAATCTGGAGGTTTTTCATCGGAAAATACATTCTATGGTGCTGAGATTAGATCAAGTTATTACTGGTTTCTGAGACAGAATTCACATATCCTTACAGAAAAATTAGGGTAGATTTCTAAAGGTGGAATTTACACTAAGATTACTGTGTAGTTTTGGATGTTTAATTTTTTTTTACTCTTTTCATTACTGAGTAAGCTGTTTCATAGCAAAACAAGAAATCTGCAAATTTATCTCCAATAAGAGCAGTACATCTGCAGAAGTAACTTTTGCGTTATTCCCCAAAAAGCTCCATTGACATCTGTGACAACCATCCCTTGGTTAAGCATGAATCACAGTTAAAAGCACATGCGGAGAATTTTAGGTGAGGTTGTTTAGAAGAATTACATTTTTGTGTGTGGTGTTATTTTACTGAAGGTGTATGGGAGCATGGCATAGAACCATAGTGCAGCTTGTTCTTTTATAGCATGTTGTGATAGGATTAACTTCTACTGCAGTCTATTCTATTTTGATTAATGCATCACAAAGTATGGGTCAGCTGGATAGCAACCTACCCTGTGTGCTTTATGATGTTTCCAAATTCATCATTCTTTGTATGTAACGTGTCGCATTTTCACTGTGGGCTGCCATAACCTGCTATACCATAGAAAGGTTAAGCTCCTAAAATATCAGACTTTAATGAAAAACTGAAATACAACTCAGACAAAATTTGCTTCTAACCAGTGAGTTCCACTGTCTTTTGTTATGGATGATTGGTCAATTGGCTTGTGCTTCTGCCTTCCACTCTTCTGTTGGATTTCATGTAAAGGTGTGCAATTTATTTCTCGAACATATTAGCAAAATAAAACAACATGTTAATGAAGTACTCTCTGATGGCAGATAGACATGTTTTCAGGTTACTTTGTAAAGGTTTCAGGACACTAACTATAATTTTGCAAGCCATCCTATGGTGGTATTTGGGTTTCTTTTTCTTCTTGAAGCATAGAAGGATTCATTCTCCAAACATTCGCAACTCAGGGTGCACCTGTCTTTACTAGTCCATGATACAATTACTGCAGTAAAATTCAAGTACTGTAAAAACTAGAGCCTGCACTTATACCTTATTGCCTGCTTCCTTTCAAGAAAACATTATATAGGGAATGGTAGAGGACTTGATCCCAAGGAAAGTATTGTTTATTATGAGGCAGAAAAATATTTCTATCTATGTATTTTAAGAATAATTTATTGTAGTATATATCTCAATGGAACAGCCAGTATAGGAGAAGTCTAGCATTTGCTTAAAATACTGTCCCCCCAAAAGTGCCTCATTTCATTAGAACAAGGGGGTCATTCTAAAACTGACCTCTGCAATAGCATTGCTGGGAATAAAGAAAATGCTGTGGAAGGCAGCAACCTCCTATTTCTCTTTCTTTACTTGCCTTCGTAGTCTGCTGTTGCCATTACTTTTTCAGTGTGATACCTGGTGGATACATGCAGCTTGCAGGATCCCTTTCAGGTTATAGCTCAAGCAAGGCATTTTGCTGAGGCAGCAGATTGTTTAAATTGTGAGAGATGTGCTGAATGACAGATAACAGGAATTATCATACTAAGTGTCCCCTATGGACAGTGCTAGAAATGGTGATACCCAAAACCAGTTTGGGCTGTTTTATATGTTTTGTATATTTTTTGCAATGCTCAGTAGCAGCGAATTGATAAGTACCATACCGGTTAGTCCTTTGAATGACTAATCAAGTCTTGGGTTTCAATTTTAAATTAATTGTGAAAAAAAATTGTCTTTTCTTATCAAGAAAAAAAAGAAAGTTTAGTTGCTTTATTTTATTTTTTTTAACCCTTGCCATCTTGTGTCTAATTCTGTTATAAAAGGATATGAGAAAATGTGCCGGCATGAGTGCATGCTTCAACCATAAGTGTTACATAACTCATTTTTGTGTCATCTTTACAGAAGTATTAATTCCTATGAAGTGTTTTTGGTTACTTTTCTCAGCTGATTTAGTGTTACCAAGACTAGCTGAAAATACAGACAAAAATGTGGTTTTGTGGTTAAGTGTTTGGAAAAGACAAGGTAAGATAGTGGCAGTTAATTATATATTGACAGTATAAAAATTGCCTTGCAGAAAAAAAAGTTTATTTCATAGCTATCTTTATGTTTGTACATCTAAAAATGCACACTAAATTTATGGCAGGGTACTGCATCATTCATGTTTAATAGAGAAATAAACGTAGGTGTCATCAGTATAACAATGCTATAATCTTTGGATCTGAGTAATGTGTCTCATGGGTGGGCATGAATGGCAAGTAAGATGGGACAAAATGTGCAGCTTTTTCTAAGGCACTATGGGGGATTGGTGATCTGTCAGCTACATCTGAAACCCGGGATAGTAATGTCCTAGAAAATCAGTGTTACGCCATAAAAGAGGCAGCAATATTAACAGAAAATAAATGTTAGGGGGTTTATTTTACTTCTGCATTAGAAAAAAAAAGCTACAATGAAACTCCTCTATAAATACCTTAAATAATTATTTTCTATGCTATAATAATTTGTTTGATTAGATCCAGTAACTTGTATTCTGTAAGAAGCAAAACAAAACATTTAACTGATGCACCATGTAAAAAGACAAAAATCTTGATTTATGCATGTTTGCTTTAGGTGTGTATATTGCATGGAGATATACAGAGAGCCGGTTTGCATATTGGAATAGTTCACTTCATTCCTGTACTGCTAGAATCCTACTCAATAAGCATAAGCAGCAGCAGGGTTTTTCTTGAAACTTCATTAGCTGATGACACCAATGCAAATTTCTGTTTTTCTAAACTTTTTTTTCTGTTTTTCTAAACTTTTTCTGTTTTTCTAAACTTTTTTCCTTTATGCAGCTTGTGAAATGCTACCGAATTTTGTAGGGAGACTTTTCAGTATATTCCATGCTACAAACCAAGGAGCAATCTCTGCAGTAGAGCACCACCCTACTTGACTGGTCTTGGAATTGCTTTTGTGGATTTTGCAGGTTTCAGTATTTCAGAGGGGGTTGGTTAGCTATTGGTTCCATTTTCAGTCTTAGATCTTCCTGTGCATTGTTAATGCTACTTTGCATTTATATAGAAACATAAATCTAATGCTTTTTGTACATGTAAAGTTTAGCTTGTCTCCCTTAGAGCTGCTAAGTAGCATTTTTTCATTCTCATTTTTGTAATTCTTATCAGCATAGGCCCACTTTTCTTTTCATCTGTCTAGAACTTGAGTATCTTCCCACATATTTCATCATTGCAGATTTAATTAATGGCTTCTTCATTTAATGACTACTTGTAGAAGTCTGAAATTTTAACACTCATCCAGCCACTAGTGGAGTAGGCTTTTCATCTA
>JANHGB010051543.1:0-20594 GCA_026283785.1 Coracopsis vasa
AATAATACCCATAAATGAAAAAACAGGAAATGCCCCCCACTTTTTTTTTTTTTCCCTTAATCCACCCATTCTTTTGATAATTTTCATAACACTTCTTAACAGTCTTGGTCAACATGGAATCAGAATCTTAGCTGCTATTCAGTTGCAGTTTAACATGTATAGTGGTTATTAACTATCATTGCTTAGTGATTATTAGCTATTGTCTAAAAACACTTTAGCATTCAGATAATATAAGTATATATGTATAAAAAAAATTAACTTAATTTCTCTTACTGTGCCATGTATTACTTATTTCATTTTGTCCATCTAAACCTGAATTGTTCTCCCCAGTGTATTGGTAGTCTCATAATAAATAGGGTAGTAAAAATTATTTAATGATATTAGCTAGTACTTTTAACCTGAAAGAATCAACAATTTAATTCAAACTAACTTTAGTATCAGTGAGCTGTCCCTTGCATCAAATATAGGTTGAGTCAAAGAAATAAAGGTTCTCCACACAAAGGTAATGTTTGGATAAAGCTGTGCCCTAAAGCTGCTTGTGTGTTCCTTCCAATTACTATGGAGATATGAGGACAGACACAGAAATCTGAATTACAGAAATACGTTTTCCCTGTTCAGTTAACATATTTTACCAAATGCAAGCTGGAAAAGATTTTAATTTTCAATGCATACAGAAAGAGCTTCACTGCGAACAGCTGTCAAAAAAATCTTTGTATCAATAGTAAATGGGTTATGTATTTAAAGCACTTTCTGGGCAACATATTAAGAACAGACTGTTAAGCCACTGAAGTTTCGTACCTAATCAGCTAGGGCTTATCATAAAATTGAATGTTCATTACAAGTGTCAGAACCACCCATCTCCCATCAAAGTTATGAAAAGTATAATACATATTTTCCTTAAAGGGAAGCAAGGAGGTAAACCCTACCAAAACAAAGTGTGTCACTACTTTCTCATTACCTTGAGACATGTCATTCATTTCCTTGAGACAACACCCAGCCATGACGAACCTTCCAATATTATAGCACTGTAGTTCTAGACAAGGCTGAAGCTTTTTCACATGAGAAAACAACATTTGAAAGCCATCACTTATCAAGAAGCAGTTCCTCCCATGTTAAGGGCATCTGATGTTTTTTTTCCCCACCTACTTTTAGCTAAGAGCCAGTTGTCACTACAGAGGAAGCATTCCAGATTCAGTCCTCTGCAGCTGAATCAGCCCCTGTCTCATTGCCTTCTGGCCCTACCTGTGTCTACACTTGATGTCAAAGTGATCTTCATGAAGCAAGAGAAATCATGTTTTTGATTCAGTGCAAGACAAACGTTAAATTTTTGTTTTCGTATAATGAAATAACTCTTTAACACTGGACTCCATAGGCTTTTAACTACCTCTGTCTGGAAGCAGAAATAGTTTGTCAGCATCCTGTCTATCTGCACTACACATGCTTGGAACTAATTCAAATTAAAATCATTCTGCATCGTATATTGACAGCACAATGTCAATCCCTGCATCTATTCATTAAACAGCAAAACCAAAACCATAGCTGTATGTAATGCATAGGCTAAACTCCAGTCAACTTCAACCACAAGATTTTGAGCTAGACCTTTTCATCTTTGGTTTATAAACAAAATGCAGCAACAACAGCTTTTTTTCCTCAGACACCATTAATTACCTCATATTTGTAACTTACTTGAGGTAGCACCTTCAATAGGAAGATGATTGCAAATAACCTGGGATAATTATATGATTAACATTTTCATAATTAGCAAATAATAAGCTGATTTCTGTTACAGGTTAAATGCAATGATAAAACAAATTCTCTTGGTTTCCTTTACACGCTATGAAAAATAGTAAAGAACAAAGATCTCTCAAGATCAATTTTTTTCCCCTAACAGATTAAGTTCCCTTTTTTATATTTTAAAAAACCCTTCTTCCTAGAAATCCCAGATCATGAAGCTCCTGAATCCTATTCTTGCCCTCCCTCTAAGTATTAGTTTGGTTTCAGATGGAAGGCATACTACGTTCTGAATTAGAGAAGATCTGCAGCTAAATTTCAGCCTTAGATGAAATCAGTATTCTGAAGAACTTGCCAAAACCCTTGGCAAGTTATGACTATAAACTCATAAGTTATTTTTTAGGAGCTTAGAATGACTTCTTAAATCCCAGAGAGGGATAAAAAGATTTTTTTTTTATTTTCTTACAAAGAATTATACAATTAATTAACTAAAAGAGTGTAAATATGAAATAAGTTTGGAAATTTTGGGTACTTTGGCCTTCTGTGGATATTCTGTGACACTTTTGCTGCCATAGCTCAGCCTGGGTCTTCTGACTCACTGTCCAAATTCCATATTCTCCACATGTCATGGTCACTTCCTCCCATTCCCATGAAGATGAAGCACTTTGAACTTGTTGTCTCCTGTATGACATTACAGGTCTTCATACTATCCCTATAAGTAACACTGGTCATACAAATCTCCTCTGTAGAACATGTAAAGCTATTCACTGCAGAATGAAAATTCACAAGTTCCAGTATGGTTTCTATTCATACTTTTTGAAAAAAACACATGTAATTGTGTTCTTGAATGATCATTTTCAACTTCAGATTTACTGCAACTGCATTTACTCAAATGCAAGGTTGAGAGAGAAGGAACCTACCAAAATACATTCTACAAACATTATTTCATATAATAAATAATGAAACATAAAATATCAACTATTATATAAAATGCATATTTCATATAATAATTCTACTTGGTACCATCCTGACACAGCCACAGGTTCTCTCTTGGCCTGGAGAGGTGTCTGTATGTATTACACCTCCTTCCATACAACAACAACTGCTACAGACCTTGGCTATCAGTACTAATAATGTGAACCAACTTGCCTGTCATAAGCTGCATTATGAGTCACTTTGAATGAAGAGGTTGCCTATTTTAGAAGGAAGCACATTTGGTCTATTACAATTACCTCATATTCCAGGGCAATCTTTTTTCTCCTCAAGCAGACACTAAAAATAAGTATCTACACTGTTCCAAAATGCAGGTCTGCTTTACACTGGATCGTCTATGAAATTACAGAATGTTGAAAACATGTACAGTACTTTTCACAGAGAAATACAGTCAAACCCCAACTCAATGAATTTACATTATAGCTCTTTTCCTGTCCAATCTGCTTAGAAGACCAACCTTTCAAAAAGCTATGAGGTAAGCAATAAAATCCTTAAGAACTGGCAATATCATAAGCATGTTGTTTCTGGCTCTGGATTTACTTAATTATTGAAAACAGAGGTACAAATACAAGGGAGAAAGAGAAGAAAACTACAGTAGTCAGTCACACTAAAAAAAACCCACACATGCACTGGGGCACCGCACTACAGCAGAGCTTGCAATAATACTTCCCTAAGGATCGTGGTGTTATAACCTCACATTTATCTTTAAAAATCTGTCTCCTATCCTTCTTATGCTGCATTTGCAAAAGCCTGGAGCACAGCTGTCAGTGAGCACAAGTTGAGACTAATGATAAAAATGAGTTATACTCCGAAAGCTCTCCCTTCTGCCCCTCTCCTGCAATTCTCTCCTCTAACAGCCAGAGCACTATGCCACACTTTCATCATTAGCACAGCAGCTGTATCAGCACATCTCAACCTTTACAGACTGGAGACAGACTTTCCATTTTAGTTTCTCCTAATACAGAGTGAATAGCTTCAGTATAACATCAGTTCTGAGCACCATATTCAGAGTCACATCAAGAGTTAACTTGATTCATGCATGTACTGCTTACATCTTCAAAAGCTCAAATTGACTTGCCTTTTTTTCCCCCACTTTACTCTTTTTTTTTTTTTCCACTTTAGTGAGATCAGAAATGCTCACACAGCAAAGAGATTTTATAAGCTTTGAAGCCATAAGTACCATAGGCGTTGCTTTATTTTTGGGAGATAGTGCAGGGAAAAAAGGAAAAGGAAGAAGACATGGACAAAATGGTGAATTCCTGTTTAGAATATGTTTTCTATTTGTCTTACAAAATACAAAAAAGACAATGATAGTCTTCTTATTTTATTTTTTTTTTCATTTAGAAAGGATTACAATTGTTAACATAATTCTATAAATTAAAAAAAAAAAAAGAGGGAACAGTATGTAGGGAAAAAAAATATCTGATTTCTACAG
The DNA here is from genome assembly GCA_026283785.1 of Coracopsis vasa. Classification (NCBI taxonomy): domain Eukaryota; kingdom Metazoa; phylum Chordata; class Aves; order Psittaciformes; family Psittacidae; genus Coracopsis; species Coracopsis vasa. The sequence goes on from JANHGB010051543.1 coordinate 4,160, forward strand.
CTTTCAAAAGTTAAGAAACACTGTACTTTAGACATTTGCTGCCCCATATATGTCTACATCATTCCTTCTTTCCATTTTTCCTTTTTTTTTTCCTACATATACCAACATCAAGGTCACAGCTAAGTAAAGCCTAAATAATCTGGCAAAGCACCTGAACTGCACAGCATCAAACATTTCCCAAAATACCAAAACGGGACAAACATGTCTGAGACACAGAAACACTGCAAAGATTTCCATATTTACAGATGAGCTAGTAATTGCTACTACATATAATTTCTTATATACTTTGCAGTAGAAGTTTTAGTCTTTCATCATATCTCCCCGAAATACACAGCAAAAGCTTGCTGAATCATTTCCTAGGGGCAAGTCAATCACACTTTATTTTCACCTTCCGACAGTTTAATGTGCTTTCCTAGTTCTCAAATACACAAAGCACTCAGTAGCTAATACTTCACATATAAAACTAACATTTCAAGGATTAAAAGTATTATACTTCTTTAATATTTTACTTTAATTTCATGAACTCTTCAAACCGCAAGCTTTTCAGCTAACCTACACCAGTCAGTCTAGATATAAAGTGCAACACGTGACTGCTGAGAAAGACGTGGTTTTTAAAGGTGCACATGAAACTTCGGGAATGAAAGAGAACTGGAAATCAGTATTCTAGTCATCTCTTCAAATGACAAGCCAAAGTCTTGGATAAATTAAATATAAATTTGCACTAAAAAAGCAACAAATCAAGTTTGCCTCTTGCTTGCCTGAAGAATAACCTAGGAGATTATGACCAATATTCCAGGATTAGAGAATTCATTTATTGTTCTTTTTTGCTGCAGAATTTCTACTCCTGTGCCGATTTAGACTGGGAAACTCTTCCAGATCTCTCATATTGTGAGGTTGCGTTAGCTGTTTTGTTTCCATTTTGCTTGTTTTTTTTTAAAGGGATTGAATTTTCATTGACAGATACTTTAATAAAACCACCTGACAGCTTTCTCACAGCCTGGTTACATAAAACATGGAAAACAGACCACGCAACATGCCTGTGCGCACCATGTGGTTGTATAACTAAAAGAAAATAACCTAATCCTTCTACTATAAATAAACACAAATTATTTTTTGTAAGTCTCATTTCCAGGCAACATAAACCTTAAAAATAATAAAACTAGACAAGGTCTAGGGTTATGGTACGAATTACTATCATTCTGGCATAAAGATATTTCTTTTTGTTCTTATTATCAGCGTAATAGCTAATATCTGCATTCACTGCCTGTACACAAAAACATTTTTTAAGGGAAAAAAAAACCCAAGAGATTATATATTGATTTCTTTACATATTTGTATTGCATTTTATATGTATATCAGTTTCTTCTTCATATATATTTATATCTTATATTTTAGTATTTAGAACATTACTGAAGTTAGGGATATGTGAAAGTGTTTGAGAGGATTGTCCTCTGATTTCCCGTCTTCAAATTTCCTAGCTCTGGTCACATGGATGGTAGGAACAGAACCCACATACCATCTCAGTCAAAAGCAGAAAGTCTGTTTAAACAAGAGAATTAAGAAAAAGACACGTATCAACACTATCTCCCTCTGTCTCCCAGTTTTCTATGCCTGCCTACACACAGTTAATTTTTGTAATGCTTGTAATTTCAAAGTCAGACATATGTATTTACCAAATTCCAGTGGATAATGTATTGATTGATTTCTTACATTCACAAACTCTTCAAACAAATAGAATAAAATCATCAATTATTAATTTCACATATATCAAGTTCTGTACCTGATTATCACAGTAAACACCATGTTACTTTTGCCAAGCTGTCTGGATATCTTGGCATCTCAATCTTCAATTTTATGCTGTCCCATCTCTTAGTACCCTTCTTGATTGTTAAAAAAATTCCAAAATATCTTGACCAGCTCTAAGTTAGAACCACAATATATCAAACCCTGTGTAGCTCAATTATTTCCTTCGCCCTCCCCACCCATTTTAGCCTCACAATAATCACTAATCATTTCAACAGATTCTGGATTGTGAAAGACAGCTTGAATAACTGTATCATTGAGATTTCTACTCACTCAGCTAAACAAGCAACCCATTACGCAGCTACAGAAAGAGAATCACATAATGCTAACAGCTCTAAGTAGCACAGAAAAGCCAGGGAACACATATTTATACGCTCCCTTTTGGGAGCAAGGGTACAAGCTGCCCCTGGCAAAGAGAATCCTGCTAATTGCTGCCAGGGCCACCACAATGTACAACGGGCAAAAGTAGTACCCCATACAAACACTCCTGAAATTCTTCCAGGAATGCCCTGATGGAAAAAGTGAAGGTCTGGCAAAATCTGAAAATGGGATTCTCCAAAAATAAATATGACAAGAAAAGATCCCAGATTTAATGAAGTAAAAAGCCACTCCAAAAAGGATGTTACAAAGTTTTCAAAAAACCTCATCTCACTCATTAACCATAGTATCCCTTGATCAAAACAAGTGGCTGTATTTTAAAACAGTTTGCTCCTCTTGTGCTAGCTATGGGATGTGGCAGCACCACCAATTGCAGCATATACCCAATGGTGTGTAAAAAGATTACTTAACCATATGCCTTATTTGCACAAATCATGTTGGAAAGAGCTGAAGCACTCAAGCTGAAATTCAATGCAGACCTCCATCCTGATGAATGACTTCCCAATGCCAGCTCAGTTCCTAATTTTGACATTTGTGTTACAATACAGATAGATGAAAGTTTACCAAAAATCTTACTTGGTAATGAAAATGTTGTTCTGCAAACACTATGGTCAGGGCAAAGCTTAAGACTCAGCTCTACTCTCGCAATAATTATGCAATGAATTTCCACAGTTTGAACAAGCAGATAGAGTAGAAGTAGGCTAAAATGAAGCTGCTCATCTCTGGTAACAATGAAGTAACATGACAGAGTCCTTTATCAAAATCACCAGTATTTTTTTCTTTGGGTGATTTGCAGCATTTCCATTTTGTATGGAAACCCAGATGAATTCTTTCCTATCATTCTTGCATTGTCTAGAAGGCAGTTATACATAAAAAGTTATCAGTGTAGTTTTATTGATCTTTGCTAAAACCATGCTGCATTTTGTTCTATTTTCTTCATCCTTTTATCATATACCCAATAGCTAATTATATCTTAGGATTTCCTCCTTTAGGATTTATTCCAAAGCCTTGCTTGTTGTTGCTGTCAAAATCAAGATGATAATTGCCTCAGTCATTTGCAATAACAACAATACTTTTTCTGCAATGCAGATATTATAACTTTGCTATCACTAGAGCTTTAAAATATATTAAAATATTTGTGATGGCCTGTGACAGTTCTTCTAGAATTCTTGCAGATTAACAAGTCTCTGACGCACTCTGCCTTCCTAACTTGCACATTAAGCTCCTTGAAATTTTGCTTTCACAGTGACTAAGATTTTACACCTTTCCCCCACACTGAATTTTCTGATATATGACATATGCATAACAGGATAAGCTGACACAAAGTATTAAACTATGCTTTTACCCCTACCTTTCACTATATACGTGACTATATATATTCTTACATTTCACTATATGTCACATATATCACTAAATATTTTTCAGAAGCTGAAGCTTTAAAATACCAATTTGCTAAATATGATAACAGCAGTGGTACATGATACAAAATACCTTTCTAAAAATATAAATAAGATGTACCCTCCCACAACACTATATGGCATTTCTCCTTTCACCTTGATTTTTCTTCAGGAAGAAAAAGAGAGTATTTAATGGTAGTTGATGCCATCCAAGCAGATAACTTTTCCAGCATGTTCTTCAGGTTCTAGTACACTATTACAGCAGATTATGGAGGTATATTCCTAAAACTTTTCCAATTATAGTGGTTTATGATAAAAGAGAATCTACATGTGTCTGTCTACTGAATCTTTTAGGCACCATATGCATCTTTGGCAACTTCCGCATTGTGTTTTCCAGGTACTTAAGTTCCTCTCAGCAAGTATTAAATTCTGTCCATCTTTACCCTTTTAGTTTCTGTGGTGATTTGCAATATGAAGGCAGTATTCTGTGCCAGGTTCTCACAGACTGCTGGAAAACCACAATTCTTTCTGTCTAGCTCTTTAAAGTAAGAAGCTCCTCTGATGTCTTTTTGGGCAACTATTACTAACAGCATCTTTTGTCAGTCGAAACTGGTACACACTCCTTTATAACTCAATTTTGTAAAACTTCTTTATTCCCAATAGTTCTAACATTTCACTTGACATTTAATGCAGTTTGGCTCACCTCTACTTTAGAAGCAAATCCAAGTATTTGCTCAAGCAGTCACAGGTCACAAACCAAAACTGAACTGAACTAGGAAGCCTCTAAAGTGGGAGACAAGTAACAAATTTCTTTTAACCTATTCATTAGAGCCGCAGCATGCCTTAGATTTCCTTCCTCTCCAGGACCTGTGCACACAAAGTCTGAAACTCCTCCAACTTAAATAACTGCTAACTTTTTAATCTTTATCATGATGTACAAAACCTTTTCATCTTTGCATCCATAAATAAAAACCAGTATGATAAAGGGGAAAAGCAGAAAATTAGAACTGCATTTCATGAAAAAGAAAAAAAAAATACATGCATACCTAAATATTTGTGCAGATTTGTTCTTCTAGACTTCATCTGAATAAAACCTAAGCACATCTCTCTTGCTGTAGCTTGACTTTCATGTTCTTTCATTGATTTAATAAAATATTTTGCTCTATTTCTCAGCATACTGTATTGTCTTGTCTCTTTGCATGACAAAACAGTGTTTAGATACACACCCTCTATTATGAAGGCAAAGTTTTGCTCTAGTTGGGTTTTTTTGTTGTTCCCATCCCCTCACCCCCCTCCCCCCCTTTTTAATGAAAACCACCTTTTCTTCCATGGATGTTAGCAGATGTTTAATTTTATGCATGTTAGGAATTACTTTTACAACTGTGATGTTGTTTACACACATACACACTATCTCATAACCACTGCTTCTTACTTTTGCAAACCAGCTGACAATAGTTCTGTCATCTATGAATCTGCAGATGAAAGAAGTCATACTCTGTTTTTATCTGAGAATAAAGCAAGATTTTGCATAAGAAAACATAACCCACTTCCTTTTCATGGGCAAAAAGCCTGTTTCCATCAACATGAAAGAAATTTATCCTGGACAGCAAAAATACAGAAATAAAACGAGGAATAGTCATTTGATACTCAATGTAACACAGATCATCTCAAAGTCCCTAAGTTCCTTTGCATGAACTGCAATGTAGCAATGCAGAAAGTTGCTGCTGCTTAGAGGAAATAACAGTGTGACACAGCTCCTGAACCCACTTTGATGTCTTTTCCAAAGCACTTAATGAAATGCAACTTGTATTGTCACATGAAGAGGCAAGAAGGAGGTGACACAGTGTAAAGTACTAACATCCTACCACCACCTTCCTTTCACTGCTTCTCAATGCATCTGACCTGTTACCCTTGTATCAACACACCTCATCTCCCAAAAAGATAAAACATGTGCCTCTAAGTTTCCAGAAATTGTTGTATTCCACCTAACTGCTACAGAACGCTGCTTTGAAATGTACCCAAAAATAAATAAAGCCAGTCACAGAAACACCTACACATATATGCTTCATCACCGCTATTCCTTATGTAAGTCCAAATTTTGGCAGGAGTAGTTTATAAGGAATACACTTGGACATATTCTGAGTGAGCTTGGTTAAACTACAGCACAAACAAAACATCTTGGGCAATTAGTATCTTCGCAATTTCTGTCAGGACGATTCACATTAGAACTTGATCCCTCATATACAGGCAGAAGAAAATATTCCTAGAGAAGTTTTCCAATTCCAAATTTATTCCAATTTTGACACTTTAGCATGAAGAAAAAAGGAGGCCTCCTTCAAGAAATAAATTTTCTTTTCTGCAAAGTAGTTTACCCAGTTTAGAAAAAAACAACACAAAACCAAACCACTGAACAAACCAGCTCCCAAACCACTAAGTAATTTATAAATATTTTTAAAAATAATAAAGCACAATTAGATCCAGGAAATATTTTCAAACTTCAGCTTCTCATAACTATTCTCTCTGGAATAATCCACTGCTCTTTCACAGAAATGAAATCACTGAAGCACACAATGTCCTTAATAACCAGTTCTACCCAGATCCCATGTGTGGATATTATACTGTGACTATGTCTCAGATCCTAGCAGAGATGCATAGACCTCCAGCTATAAGCTGTCCCTTTACCATCCCAAAAGAGTCTAGCAGACAACCAGACATGAGTCAGACTGGCAGTCAGACCTCAGAATGGGGTTGCTGCTGAGAAAGAGAGTGTTTGAGAGATGCAACCACTCAAACCCATGACCAAAACCTGCTACTCCCAGTGAAGTTCTAGATAAAGATCAAAGCATTAATCATGAGACCCCATCAAAACAAGCCTGTGGCAGCACTGCATTCCAATGACATTGCTCATATTGCTCTGATTTCCATATTGCAGCACTTTAAAGTAACTTACCAGCATTCAACAGTCTTTCAAGAACATACTGCAGCCCATTTACAAACACATTTTACTGTAGTTGGAGCACAGTATTGCAGCCCTACTCTCCTCTCCCCCATTTAGGTTTACAAGGCAAAAAGAGGAGGATCTTTCCCTTCAGATGCTTACTAGCAACACTCAATACAATGCATGATTCTCTATCACATGAAGAGTTGCTGCTGGGCAGCTCCATTAGAGGAGTCTGTACTGCCATCTGATAAAAAAAAACCTATCTGTGTTCAGGGGGACCTTACAGCAACATTCCAGTACCTAAAGGGAGCCTACAAGAAAGCTGGGAAGACTTTTTACAAGGGCATGGAGCGACAGGTCAAAAGGGAATGGCTTTAAGCTAAAAGAGAGAAGATTTAGATTAGACATTAGGAAGAAATTCTTTACTGTGAGGGTGGTAAGACACTGGAACAAGTTGCTCAAAGAAGCTTTGGCTGCCCCATTCATAGAAGTGTTCAAGGCCAGGCTGGATGAAGCTTTGAGCAGCCTGGTCTAGTGGAAGGTGTCCCTGCCCATGGCAGGGGAGTTGGGACTAGATGGTCTTTAAGGTCCCTTCCAACCCAAACCATTCTATGATTCTACAACTACTGATAATAAACATCATCAGTGAAACAATAAAGCATAAGTAGTCTTAAATAACAGTCGTGTGATAGATAGTCTCCTATATTATAGAAGCCAATAGATACAAATCCATATTGTGGCATTATCACGTGAATCACAATGAAAAAAAAAACCAAACAACCAAACCCCCCAAAACTCCCTCAGAAATCCTTTAAAAATATCTATTTTGTCTTATAAGCAAATTTTCTTTTTTTTTTCCAAATTTTCACATACTTATCTATACTGAGACATTTGTTTATGCCTGCACACTCTGTACTTGAAGTGCAAGTGAGTGCAGATGACATTCACACAATGCAGAGGTGAGATAAAGTGGCCCTTGTAAGAAATAGGCTGGCACTCTGTGGAAATCAAAAAGCAGCTGTGAGCACACAAGCACAGGACTAATAGGTCTTGGTTTATGGTAACCAGGACTTTTTGTTTGTCTCGTGTTTACAGCTATAGCAGGACAAATATAAATCTCTGAAGGTAAATTAAAAGATAAATGATCTGTTTGAAAGAGATGCATGCAGCAAGTGTGTTACAGCTAGCCAACAGAGATTATAAAGGGCCTGGGTTTGTCTGGAAGAGTTTAATTACCATCTGGGGCAGCTGATGAGACTCTTACGTTCAGTTTATGTAACAGACACCCTTACTAGCTCCTCTGCAATCCCTGCACTTCAAATTAATGCGAGGATAAACTCCTTTTTATTAATTTGTTCTATTAGCTCTTATGTTGCAGTTAAGTTAATATTTGGAAACACCAATTTAATTTTCCCACCAAGATACTCTCAATGTTAGTGTAAATCATGCATTGTCACATACCAAAGCTGGAGAGACAACCCTATTCATTCAGGTTCAGCTTTTGCCCTCCTGGGACTACAACATAAAAGCCATGGCTCCACTGTGGACCAGGTAATCTAGAACTTGTAATTACTGTCACTGCAATTTCAAATACAGCTGTCCTCATCATTAAAGAAATAGATCCGATGCCTGGAATACAAAATGCCCATAAATTTGTTCATGCCATATTCTTAGCCAATGTACTAAATTTGAAATACCATACTTATTTTTAACATAAAGCAAAATTTAAATATGCAAAGTCTCTACCATTCAAGCTGTTGGCTTCCATCTACATTTTAACATTAAAGCAGACTTAGAAAAGTTCATATGGATTATTGGTGAAAACCAAATGGAACACAGCCAGACCACAATATAGTGCAAAAGTAGGCCAGTCATCTGCATAGAACCTGCTGTCATTAAAATTGATGACTAAATTGTTGTGGAATATTTTACTTTATTCTAGTTGCAGAACAACAGAGCAGTCACTGCACAGCAAGATGGGATTTAATGCAGTAGGCAAGAAGTTTTTGATTTTGGGGTTTTTTAAAGATAGGAATGAACCACTATGAAGAATTTTATCTCTAAAAGCCTGATGGCAAATCCCCGAATTCATGCATCTCATGCATGCAATTAAAATACAACATTTGTCAAAAGCAAAATTCAAATTACAAGGAAATTATTTCTGTAATTATTGCTGTGCAGACTGATTTAAATAAACAGGCTTTTTTGCTCTTGCATCAACGACAGCCAGTCTGTGGGAATATTAATGTTAAGTTTAATTTCCCTTTTTTATGTACACTAGTTATTTTTATATTCTTGATAATTTACAGCCTGCAAGTATATTCTTAAAAAGGAGAACGATCAAAGAGAGATGAAGTGTTATCATGTCACTTCCAGTTGCCTCATTTCAAGTTTTTCTGCATGAACTGAAAGGTATAATTGTCCTCTGCCTATGAAGACAGCTAGTATGTACATGCAAATGAGGGTCACCGTCATTTCCATAAGAGACAGAACCACTGCTGCATTGGACATTGGTCCATTCACAATAAGTCTAAAGTGGTGGTGAGAAAAGATAAAAATTATTATGATGAAATCAAAATCTTGAGAGGAAATGTGAACAAGTCTGTTTCCTGGGAAACAGGACTCTAAAATGTAACTCCAAGTTCTTGAAGTTTGCCACATAAAATTTATTTCCATCACAGCACCATCGTAAAGAAGAAAATTTAATTAGTGACGATGCAATTTAAAGCTTTGCTCCCGGAGTTGTTTATAAGCTGTCAAATGTCTTAAAAAAAAAAAAAAAAAAAAAAGTGCTTTTTATATGCTATAAATCTGAAAGTAGTGATCACCTCAAATTGTAAAGCTTTAGGTAGGGATGTCTGAAACGAAATCTTAGAAAACAGGCGGAAGGGATTTAAAGCACGCACAAAAAGATTCAGCTCACTTCACAGGGGCCGGTCTCCTTCAGAGGGGGCTGGCATTTTTTGTGTTAAAAACTTAAATTCTCTTTTGCAAGACTGAAATTGGGGATATCTATTCAAGGCTACTGAAGAATTAAAGTATTCATGTGATTTGAATCTGGAAAATAATTCTTTACCTGAGTATTTCAAGCTCCTGGAGTTGGCTGCTGTGCAAAAAAGCCACTAATATTAATTTGTTTCCTGACAGTTTAATTCATCAATATTACTGTGATGTCAAGCAGAGTAGAATGTGCACAAAGAAAGCAACTATGAATGCAAATGATTACAAGTTATATATTTTTTAATATCTATAAGGTAAAACAAGATAGTCTTATGCAAAACAGTTGTTGATTGCTCAACTTTTATCTTATGTGGGGTTATTAAATCACATCATTGTTCCCTTCATAAATCATACTATTTTGTTTAGTTTTCATAAAAGCACAAATATTCTTACTCCATTTTTTTTGCAAATAGCACAGGTACATATGTGGTTACCATGCTCATGAATCTAGTACAGACTTACATTCAAAACAAATCTGATCATACATTCAGCTGTTTTAATCTTGCAACAGATGCTCGTAGGGCATGTTTTCCATATTCTCTTAGTTCTACAGTTTTCTTACGTGAAAAATAAATGGAATAGTTGCTTAGTTTCCTCTGTATACATACCTCCTATGTGACAGAGGCCTTCTCTATTTGTCAGTACATTAGCTTTATATAGAAACTTCAGATGGGGGAGAGAAAGGAGAAAAAAATCCTAACTCAAAACACAGGAAAGTATAGCCATACAGTGTGAATAGATATTCACATTATCTCATTCGTAAACTCTATATCCCTATGCCTTTATAAGAGGATGTAAGCTGCCTAACAGGCAAGGTGAAAGAATGCTTTCCTGAATGAGTCACCCTATGTAGTCTGAGCAGCAGCCTGTCACAGCTACCAAACTGTATTACCCTCAGTTTCCCTTCTCCATTTTATGCTGCCTTTTCAAGTCATTAACATTTTTAATTCTCCTCTTTCCCTCTTCTGAAGGGGAAATTAGTTCTTTTCTGTAGAGCTGTCCATCTGTGCTTGCATGGCTTCTTCCTTTTTGTGCTAAGCAAATCCTCATCATTGCATTAGTCTAACACCAGGTGTAGCTCTCAAATATTTACAGTACATCAGAACAGTGTCTAGCACAAGAAAACCCCAAACAGGATCACAGTTACAGAAAGCTTCACAGATGAAAGATCTCTTTATGCAGAGAGCTGGTCTGCCTTCAACAGTGCAGCTCTTAGCATTTTTTCAATAAGAATAATTTAAGGCATCCAGCCTTTTCCTACAGGATTTAGACAAAGGAGAAAAGCAGAAAGAAAAACTTCAAAAGAATTATACACTTCCTTTACTGGCAGTACTGCCAGGCTGACACTGAATGGAGAGGTTATGCTCATTAACGAAATGTGACTGTGTTTGTAAGATCAGGCTTTCAATTTTAAAACTGTCAGCAGAAGTAAAGACAATTTCATATGCAAAGGATTGAATTCAAGTATTTTAAATATATTTTCAAAGACACTCTGGGAAACAAATAGCTAACACCAACTTAATACATGTTACTCACCTGAAAAGACATTGGGAAATGTCTCTGTAGAAGCCTGCACCCCTGAGGACTTTCTTGAATGAGTCAAAGGCACTCTTTCCGTTTGAAACTTCTCTCTAAACCCCTTGTGCTCCAAGTAGCCTGCAGACCCCACCTTCTGAGTTATCTCACATTTGTGATTAGATACCTCTTCTGTCCAGTCTGCAGAACGACTAAATAAACCTGCCAAACTAGCAGACCTCTGCTTCTTGATTGTGACTTTCTCTGCTTTCTGGAAGGACTCCTGCCTCCTCGTAGAAAGTGGGCTCTGGGATGGGGAGGGAGAAGGTGAATGGTTGGGAGAACTCAGTTGTCTAGTTGTGGTTTTGATGTAACAAGGATTAATAAGATACGGTTTAAAGCATCGGGAACCAAGCATTGGACTGTCTGCCGTCCCCTCGGAGGACAAAATGCCATCTTTTATTTCCGTGGATAAACCATTATACAGGTCCTCTTGACTGGCTGACAGAGTGTGTTTCCCTTCCTGAGTCTCAGCAGCATGATCACGGCCTGCATCTGAAATACCATCCTCTGTTACTGAGCCCTGCAAATCAACAGTCAGCACTTCAGCAATTTTAGTCTCAGTGTCTGCTACAGAGGTTGGAAAAGGTTGTGTGGAGCTGTGTGTCTGAGACCTGCTTTCTACCACAGTTCTATTTAAATCATCTTCTAATTCATTAGCTACAGCATCCACTCCAGCAATAAGCTGTTCCTGTTTCTCAATCAATAGCTTACGTTCTTGTGTTTCAAATAAGCCGTTACCAGGAGAGCCTGTGCCATTTACTGCTTCTTTCAGTTCACGTTCAGTTGCACAGGAGACAGGAATGTTTTCCACAATTTCAGATACTGCTGGAAAAGCACCCTCAGTGTCTGGGCTCCTCTCTTTGTCAGTGTTAGTTACTGAAAGAAACCGTTCAAAATCTAAGGGGGCTGCTTTCGAATTAGCCATGTGTCGGCCCATTGTTTTGGTGACAAGGTCCTCAGTTCCAATGTTAATTGCCCCCTGCTGCTGCTGCTGCAGTCTAATAGCTTGCTGGATATCAGAAAGCAAATCCTCTTGTTCTGTGGCTGAATGGAAACTGTATATATCCGTATCAGAGCCAGAGCTGGTCCTTTGTCCATCCTGTGTCTCTGCAGCAGCTGGAACAGTTTCATTTCTGATTTCAAAATGTTCAACATCTGTGTCTGAGAGACCCCCTTCATCTGCAGAGATGCTTATATCTGGAGTTTTGGTAACAATTGAATGAGTACTGTCCAGCTCTCCAGCCTGCAAGGCCTGGCTTTCCAAAACATCCTCCCGTGAACTACTATTCCCATCTTTAGCCTTGGACAGATTTTTTCTGATCCTCAGATTTGAAAACACTGAGGCTCTCGAGTCCGATTTACCCTTCTTCTTACAGGATTCACTTCCTTTTGCATGCTTCCCCAGTCCCCTTCTGCTTCCCGATACCTTCTTTGTGCCATCCGTATCCTTGGGCCCAGAGGCATCCTCTCCTCCTTCATGCACATCACCTGTGTTTTTCTTTAGCTTTCCATCTTGATTCCCCATGATTTTTCGCAGTGCAACACCTTCGGCAATCAAGCCATGCTCTCGGATTTCATTGCATTGCCCTGCCGCCGAGATCCCCTCTAGCGATCCAGGTTTGTTTTCAAGCGGTGATGATGCAAGTGAAGCAAACGCTTGCTGTGGCTCTCTCCCATCTGCTAGAGCTGCCTTTTTGCATAATGTGCTGCTAGCGCTGGGCTCCGCTGGGACATGCTCAGTACAGCACTGAGAGCTGCAGACAGCTCCTTCCAATGGCTGCTGTTCGCAGAGCTGCTTGCTCTCCGGGTTTCTGCGGCACTCTTGTTTCTTGAGGAAGGATTCTGTGAAAAGTGTTTCCTTTATAAAAATCACTTCCTGTTCCACAGTTTTTATTGCCTGCATTGCAAACTCAGCTCGTCATCAAATCATTTATAATTTCAGGACTTAAATGTTCAAGTGCCTGTAAAAAAGAAAAAAGTTAAGGCAAGGTACTTTAATTACTCAATTGTTCTGCAATTGTTTAAATTAATACACTAATAACCTTGGAAAGAGAAATATTATGATTATTTACTAGTTTATAAGGTGCTTGAGCATATGCTACTTTGACAGATTACACAGTACCTCTGGTGATTTACATGTTTACTTTTTAAAGGCCACCAAAATACAATACATAATTTTAAAAGGAGAGTCACTCTGAAAGTAGATAGAAGAAAGAAATATAATAAACAAGAAGTTCTTTCCACAGGTTTAAAAAGAGTTGCACTTAAAATGCAATGCATTATGGTAATTACACTAAAAAAAAGCTCCTACAATTTGTATTCTGAGAAGGTAGATAAACTATTATTCCCAGGAGAATCAACTCATCAATATTAAAACACACCACCATTGTTTTCCCCAATAAGAACATCTGGCATGAAACAAGATAAACAAGAAAAATAGCAGTGTTCAAATGCTACTAAGGAAAATGATACAGTAAAGCATTCCTATTTCATTTTATATAATTAATAATTGATTTAGACACTATCACTTGCTATCTATTTTGGAATCTGGTGCAACAGTTTAATAACTTGCTCTTTCTCCTCTGTTTTTTCTTTAGTTGTATAAGCATCAATACTTCATAAATACATTTCCTGAACTTCCAGACAGGTAATCCCTTTCACTTTAAAATTTAGATTTAAAATAATTGGAGTAGAAACAAAAGGGCATAAGAATGCCAAATTACCAAGTTGGACCAGTTCAGCAGTTCAATATCTTGGCTCAATACCAGCCAAGAAGTAGTCCCATATATTTCTGCTTATGATTTATCATCTCTAAACTCCCTAGTGTATGAGGTTCAGTTTCTGTGAAAGACACATTCCTCGCTTCTCTGAGCTTCTTTACCAGGAATTTTCTTTTTATCAGAGATTGCATAAAACAATACAGTATTCTAGCGAAATGCATCCTGTTGGTTTATCTAACTCTTAATTTTCATGTCATTCTTTTCATACCTTTATGAATCTGGGCTGTGGTCGTTGTTAAAAAATTGCTGTTAATTCAGTCTGGATAGAATAGCGCTGTCAATAATACATGCAAACAGATTATTTTCAACTATCATAATTTTCATTTGTGCTTCTTGGTAGCCTACTGCTCTGATGGAAGTCCTGTCCTGAGGGGCCTGTGGCTAAGGCACCAAAGCCTTCTGTCTAGAAGAACTCAAGTGTTTTAAAGTGCATGAGATGACTTCATACACTCAATGTTTTTTGAGGGTTGTGTTTTTTGGTTGTTTGGTTTTTTTTTTATTCTTTGGTTGGTTTGTTTGTTTTCATTTTTAGCATTCAGCATCCATAAATATACTAGCTAATAAAGAGCTAGTATAGCAAAGCCTGCAAGAGCATGTAAAGTGATTTTGCTTTTTTATCCCATTCCTGCTTTTGCTTTCTGTTATCCTACTTAGTTTCTAACTTGTTGCAGTATTTTAGCTTTTACAGCAATATTACATACTTTGTAAAAAGCTTTTGAAAGCTCAAGTAATTTCAATCCTGAAGATACATGGTAAGAATTACTTAAGGCACAGTTTGAGAAAACTGTAGTAGTAGAATAGTACCTTGATGGGTATTTTCACTGACTAGAACTGGCAAGGACCTAACCTTTGACTACAAGTGGAGTACTTGTAGCTTCCAACACCATTTAAAAGGTCTTCTTGCACTAAAATCTGCCAGAAATTAACATAATGCAGAAGCAATGTAAAGATACTGTGGACTGAATAAGGGTAATGTAAAATTAGTGTGATGGTCTGAAACATTCCTTTCCCTTCCTTCTCTGTAAACTTGCATTACATACTCAACACAATCCAATTACAACCAATTATAACTCCAGCCATTGACAAAGCTGGAGTTATGAGGCAGTCAAGTTAAAGAATAATCTTAATTTTTTAATTACAACCTAGAAACTTATAATGATTTAAATAATGTATCTGCACTATTTCATTGAGGTATGTATACAGCACATCCTGATTAGTAAACTCTACAAAAAAACACATAAGTATATAGACACATATATATGACCCGAGTTTAAATGTATTACACAAAAAAATATTCAGTTTTTTCAACCTGAGGCTGTAATTCTAAAAGAACTATAAGAAAAAGGTCAAACCATTTCCTAGATAGTCCCTCTGAATGGGGTATTCTAACCATCATGGATTCTGACCACGATTTCTGATCTATTTGTCGAAAGAACATCACTAAAATGGGCATACTTATGTGAGTAGAGGCATGCATGTGAACATCAAAGAATTTGTTCTGGTTATTCCACCACATAAGGCACGGAAAATATATTTAAAAAAAAAAAAAGGAAAATAAAAATAAAAATAAAAAAGGGAGCATGGGGGCAGAAAACAAATTACCCCAAATTGCCAGTGATAGATACAACTCTCAATCAGCATTTCTGGTAAAGTACAAAAGGTTAATATTAGCCAAACATAAAACCAATTCTTAATACTTAGGAGGTTGTTTATTCTCAGAAGCCTGTTAGCTTCTGAAAAAAACCCATGTTCTTAAAAGTTAAAAAAAACAGAACATTTTGACACCAGTATAAGTTATACTTAAAACCTAAGAATATATTGATTATTCTATACCAAAAAAAGGGAGATTTGCAACAGAAATTAAATGAGGAAAGGAGAGGGGTTTAGATGCTCAAGAAGGATATTTCATTTTTAACTGTAACTCAGCTTGCTGTAAGTTGTTAACAAATAACTGAGCTTGCCTGCCTACCTCATTTAATATTTGCCAGTGGTCCATTAAAATTACCAAGGGGTAGGATTTCAGGCATAGTCCTGAGATACCCCTCACTCTCAAATGCTCAGGAGACACAAATGGCAACACACAGAAGAGTCAAAACTTACAGCTCAAGGTGTACTGAACTTGCACTCCCAGAGATTTCCACATTAAGGCATTCCTGTTAGAAAAGTAAGCCCCTGTTATGAGATTATAATTATTTTCAAGAAGGCAGTTACCACTTACTGCAGCCGCTCTAGAAAGGTGGAGTGATCCCCCCAGCACTGCCTGCCTGCCTGCCCACCTACCCTGCTGGGTGGGGAATGGCTGCCAGCAGCACTGATTGCCCACACCTGGGTGCAGGCCTCGGCCTCCTGGAGCACAGCCAAGGCAGAGTACTGCTCCAGGTGAGGCTCGGACAGTGAGGGGAGCATTGCCCTCAAATTCCCCCCAGAAAGGCTGGGTGACCAGTTGACACAGAATCATAGAATAGAAAGATTGGAAAGGATCTCTACTCTGCTCTCGTGAGACCTCACTTGGAGTATTGTGGACAGTTCTGGTGTCCTCAACATAAAAAGGACATGGA
>JANHGB010051543.1:20954-43452 GCA_026283785.1 Coracopsis vasa
ACTGGAATGGGTTGCCCAAGGAAGTTGTGAATGCTCCATCCCTGGCGGTGTTCAAGGCCAGGCTGGACAGAGCCTTGTGTGGCATGGTTTAGTGTGAGGTGTCTCTGCCCATGGCAGGGGGGTTAGAACTAGAGGATCTCAAGGTCCTTTCCAACCCTAACTATTCTATGATTCTATCATCTAATTCCAACCCCTACCATGGGCAGGGACATCTCACACTAGACCATGTAGCTAAAGACTATGTCTAACATCCTGGTATTTTGAGCCCATCGCAAACACAAGCTGCCTGCAGGAAAAGATGAGAGCCTAGGGGAGCCTGCTCTGAGGAGACACTGCTTTTTTGAGGTGAACAGGTTTTCACCATTATTGTGATAATCTCTTCCTGCTCTCAATAGCAGTCGTTGAGAAAGTCCATATAGAGTGAAGACAATAATGCCCACCAATAATGCCTCACCTCCTTGCAGAGGAGAGCTGAGGGTACAATGTCAGCAGTGTGAGCCACAGCACTGTACTGCAGGGCACAGGTACTATGGGGAGGGGGTCTGCTACCTGCCAGCACTGAGGCTCCTCCAGCCTCCTTTCACCCCACTCCCTGAGGGACCAGGGTTACTGCTTGGACAGGGAGAGTAGGAATGGCCCAGGGGATCCTCACCTCTGCCATACACACCCTGCAGATATTTATTTCTTCATTAGTGGCTCAGTGTGCCTAGGTTTGAGTTGAAGATAAAGGCACATAGATTAACGGGTTGTTTTAAAGTACTCTGGTGGTACATTACTGATTGGAATATAGTAATACAGATGGTATGAAGAAAGATTTGTTTAAGAGGACTGGGATAGTCCCAGCCATCTATATGTTACTAATGTTTATATTTTCATTAGCAAGCAAAGGGCTCATTCTCATTTAGTCTGGTGCTGGAGCCAGGTCCCTCTTCCAGCTTCCCCAAGCTGTCATTCTGAGCATGCTGGAAAAGTTATCTCCTCAGGAGGAATCAGCTGAAAATCATTTCTTGTGCCCACACCCCACATCTTTCAGCTATAGAATAGGGAGAATTGGGCTTTGTGACCTGAACAAGCTCTAGCAGACTCTTGTCCCCTCTCTGACTGGCAAGGGCCAAATCAGGAGATCAGAAAATATAAGGTGGATTAAGAGACCATAGTGGCTAGGGATGAAGTTGGTCCTGCCCTTGCTTTAGTTTCTAGTGTATATGAGATTTTGCTTTTTCTCTTACTACTTGTTTGAGCAGCATGAAATCATGCCTCATGTATTGCATTTATAGTAAGTTGAGGTGATCCAGCTGATGAGAAACATGTTTTACCTATTGAAAGGTTTCTTTTATAAGGAGCTTGAACCTAGCAAGCAATGATCCTACGCAAGTGTTAGGCATACCTAGGAGCTTTTACTAGGTACATGAGAAAGTAATGGCTAGAATTTTCAAATGCCTGGTACATATTGCTGAACCTTCTCCTGTGTAATTTCTATCTAGTGAAAACTAACATTTCAAATTAGCATATCCGAAGAAGCAGGGTCTCCAGGAATGCAGTGTTTGCCAACTAGTATACTGCTGAACACTCACTGGTTAGGAGCCAAAATGTTTGTGAAACGTTTAACCTGGATTTCTCACCTAAATGCAATAATACATTTATGCAATGGGAAACAGAGCTTTTTTTTAAGAAAAATATGATCAGCTAGACATAGCAAAAACCACACACATTCCAAAAAGCCATTTTATGCTTTTCTTCTAACATTTCCATAATCTTACTGCTGCTTTATTGTGAAATACACTTGTCAGCATAAAAGCTATACAGAACCTTTCATAGCTACTTATATAGAGGGTTTGGCTGAACAGCTGCACACAAAACCCTGCCAGCATTCCAGAGATGTATGCATTGCGGGTCAGGGTCAGGTCACAGAAAGAGTCTTTGAAAATCCAGGCCTCTGCAAATACTACAGCCGAAGACTCCTGTATTTGGAGCACAAGATGGTATACTAGCATTGTAACTAAACCTGAGCAGTGGGGAAGGGTAAAGGTCTGTCTTATTCGCTATCCCAGACTGACAAGTGAGGTGTTTTGTGGCACAGCTCCCACATTTCCTTGCAGAAAGTTCATTTCAGACAAATTTTATCTCAAATGCAGATAACCATCAGTTGTATGGTAATATATGCTAAGCAAATTCAATGCAAAACAGCATAGGTTGCATCATGAGAAAATAGTATCTGCTGACCAAGCTATCAAAGAAGCACAGATAAGACAGTTTCTACCATTTAAACCATTTAAATTAAAGTACAGTCAAAAAATCAGAATAGGAGTCTAAATTATAAATTTTATTTTCTAAGGGAGTAAAATTTATGCAATAAGGATGTTTCTTCAGAGCTCCTAATAGCTTTTGAACACAGCAGGAAACATCCACCAAACTTTTAAGATGATCATTAAACCCCTACAAGATTCACACACATGCAGAATCAGTATTTCGGTAAAGGTAGGGAAAGATATGCAGAAGTGACTGTGCCAGTTGATAAACAAGATTCACAGAGTTTAGGACTACCCACCACAAGCAAGAATTTCATATGGAAAAACGAGACCAGACAAGAAGAGATTTATTGTACTAGAGAACAGAGAAAGGAACAAAGAATACAAATCTGTAGGAAACTAGGCCTCCTCATTTTCATTCCTTAGAGGAGGACATATTCTGTTAAATCAAGCAGAAAATTACATATTGTCTTTTTGGTTTTCTTGGACAACTCCCAGAGAACTTACTGACAGGGTTGAAAAATGTGGACTTTGATCATATCAGTGGACCTTTTTCCCTGCAGAGAGCCTAAAATGCCATGAAACAATGGCAGATTTTTGAGCTTAGTCATTTTCTGTAGGAGACAAAAGATTAACTTAAGTACTTAGGGCTCTAATTTTGTAATTTCTACTGCAACTTGTATCTACTAGTCTGAAGGAAAAGTTGCGAAGGATGCAGTTTTTCCTGAGATGATTCTCTCTTTTTTTAAAGATCTGAAGCAGTAACTGGCTTTAAGAATATGTGGAGAGAAAAAAAAAATCATCATTTTTTACCCTCTTCTATTAGGCATCAGTTTCCATTCTATTGTAGACATTCAGACCCACAAACACACAAACACGTGGATGAGCAGAGTTTGGGTCAAATAAAAAATAAATTTATTGATCAGCTTTCATTTCTTTTTAAAACAGCAAGCATCCTCCTATCTATTGGCATAAATATGTTTCCTTTAGAGAGAGTAATCCTAGGGCAGGCTCATTTTGTAAACCATCTGGGGAAGGTGCAAAAGATTTGTAAAATGGGATGGGTTTGCAGATAAAGCAGCATTTTTGTACAAATTTGTTGCATTGTTTCAAATACATTTAGTAATTAGAATGCGTATTTTATAGTATTTTCATAATCAGATTTAGGATTAATCAAATCCAATCTGGCAAGATGGAGAAGAAATCTCTTTCCTAGCCTTTGGTTTACTTGAGTATAGAACATCATCAAGGTGAGCAGTACTTGTACAAATGAACAAATACAAATGCCCCTGTCTGTTTATGAGTTCATAGAATAAATCATAGAATCATAGTATGGTTAGGGTTGGAAAGGACCTTAAGATCCTCTAGTTCCAACCACCTGGCCATGGGCTGGAAAGCCTTTGCAACTAGAGTGCATAAAATGTACTTAAAATTATAAACCAGCATCCAATGCAAAGAAAGATGAGCACTGAGAAGCCAGAAAGGAAAGGAGCTCTGAGGAAACCAGAGGAAAGCTGAGATAATATGTATCACTTACATTAGTGTCACGTGGTTTTATTTCTGCTTACTGTGATCCTTTGCTGTTATCATATGATGATCAGCAAGTCATCTGTATGGGGGTTCATGACTTCTGTCTTAAGCTTTCTGCCTTTATTTAGTAGTACATAGTACAGCTCAAACTGAAAATTCTATAACAATTACAACAATTCAAGTTCATGCCTTAAGTGGATATTGGGGAAAGCTACTGCAGCAAGTAATGGGGAGAGATGCATCCTCTAGCATATATATTGCTAAGAGCTGCTGATGCACAGGGAATAGTATTCTCCACTTTAAGGAGTCATTGGGTGAGTTTTGACTCCTCTTCAGTAAAATCCTTGCTTGTCTACACATGTGCAGCCTTAGCTAGCCCCATAGTTTTGTTTTAAGGCTTTATGTATTTTCATAAGAGGGGAAAGACAGACCAGGAAAGTGAGAGGAATTTACGAAACTTGATTCAAGGCCTGGAGATCTATTCTTTCTGGGCTTCCTATACATATACATATACAACTAGCTGTAGAACTGTTTAGCACACCTAAGTTTAATTCCCTGAACGGAATAATTTCTATGTAATACTAGTTCTTTCCGCTAAGTTCCCAAATAAACGACATGAGCAGAGCAGTTTTATGAATACTCTTCAAAATACCCCAGAATTTTATATTGTATTGGTGCAATTAATCTGATCTGCATTCAAGTATTTTGTCATTTGTCTGTTCTGTTATCTCTGCAGTGTATTAAAGCAGCTGGCTTGGGGGACAGCATAGTTAATAAGACACAGTATCACAGGACGTTGGCTGGGCTGCAAATCCACTTAAATAGAGTACTTGTTAATGTCCAGGCAGTCCTGGCTGCTTGGCTAGGCTGAACTAGCTCAGGTAGGACTTATCTACACTAAGACAAGCCCAGCTATATAAAGTGGGTTCAATCCATATCTTATGTCTTATGTTGTGGGCTAGGCCTTAGCATGAGGGATCTAAAGCCTAATTAGCACAGTGAATTCCTGCTGGTTTTGTAGTTATAATGGCTTTCCTTTTGTCAGCTGAACAGTTATCATAATAAGCTGAGTTCTGGTGCTGATTGTCTTTATAATAAAAAGCAAATACACTAGAGATGAACAGCTGGAAATCTATCTTGCGAGAGTGAATAAGAAAAAAGAATGAAAAAGAAAAAAGAAAAAAGTGCAGCCGAATAACCCAGATGCCCAGATAAAGGTCAGGAAATTCAATTATAATGATGATGGTTTTGTATCAAAAGGATTATACCATGCATAGAGGCCACCACTGAACTACAGTTCTGTAAGGCTGAATACATAGGGCAACTACTGTGATCCACTCAGGGAATGAAAAGTCACTCTCATGAGCATCAAGTTACAATTTTGCCAGATCCCTGTTTCTGCTCATTGTGCCTATTCCCAATCTCTCAGATTCTTATGCCTTTCTTCCTCAGCTTCAGCATCTTCATCTAACTAAGTATTTAACATCAACTGTCCTACTGAACTTCTCATCCTAAGCTACTCTCCTTTGACTTCATTTTTACCACTGTATCCAAGAACTTCTTGTGTGATGTCTCATTTTGTTTCATGATTTCTCCAAGGTCATCCACAGACAAAGAAAGAATGTTGTCAATATGGTTGGTGACCTGCTTCTAGCTACGAAATGGCATCTCTTCTCCTGCACTTATCTTCATAATTTAATTTCTTTCTCTTCCCTTGCACCTTCCCTTGCCATTTCTTCCTTCTGCTAACCATCCCCATTATCTCCTATGTGCTAACTGTTCTGTCCTTAAATGGTGTATCATTACATCACTCTCCTTTTATCTTTTAATCCAAAATCTTCTTCACTGTACCTAGGTTCACACTGGTGGCTATGATGGAAGGAGTTACTTTCACCTCTTGAGAGATAAAAGCCAGTAATAAGTGAAAGCAACTGGGACTAAACATCACCTTTTTTCACCCATCACTGTGGGTAAGAAATACAATGAAATTATATCACAGGTTTACAGCTCAGACCGTATAAAGGACATTCTGTATTCATAATATATTCTTTTTTTGTAGAATTTCCTTTAGGTTTATGCAGCAGATTAATTTCACCTTTGTGGAAACCCTGAGTTGGGTTCTAGTTTTCTTTTGTGTTACAAACCAGAGCTGGTCAGAATCAGATAAGAAAGAAATAAATATTGAGGCCTATCTTTTTGTAAAGAGTTTCCACAGAGAAAACACGTAGAAAAGACATTAAAGAACAATTATATATAACTACTACTACAAGCTTCAGTTCAGAGAAAGAATGGCAAACTGTGGAGAGTTGTAATTCAGACAATGCTTGCATCATGTCTCAAAGTTTTAATTTCTCCTGAAACATTTTAGTTTAAAATGTCACAGCCTAGAGTGCTTTAGGAAATTAGTTATGGAACCTGAAGTAATACTAAAGCATTGATTTATTTGCAACAGTTGGCAAGAAAACTTTCAAGATAAAAGTTTATTATGCTCTGACTCCAACCTTGCCAATGTCATCATATTAAAAGCTTACATAAAATTATTTAGAAAATAGAGTTCTTCCCAACATCCAAGATGATCAGTCTCACTCATCAAATGACGTGAGACATACTGTTCCTCTTTCACTTATGTTCAGGGAAGACGTTCAAGTAAACAAGATAGAAATGCTCAGCAACAGTCCTAAATTTAACTTAAAGAGGCTTTGTGTGAACTGTCAGTATAGCTACTCATCTTTTTGTATGTGTGTACAATAACAAGGATGAATTATGCCCTAAGAGGGTTTGTCTTTCTGCTTTTTACAAAATGTACTCAGCACAGAGGAAAAAAACACCACCTCAGGAAAAAAGATTAAATGTTCAATTAGCAAAATTCTGATAGGCCTTTCTGAGCCAGCTTAGTCTTACCTGGGGCATTATTAGAGGAGGCGTTTGCAGCTTTAAGCTACCTTAGCATAGCCTAAAGATGGGAAAAAAAAGTCATGAGAATACTCATGACTTTTAAATAGGGTATTCACATTGTCATCTGGCACTGTTTGTTTCTGTGCCAGGAATCTTCCCAATAGCCACAGATACTAAAATATTTCAGGATATATCATCTAAAAAAATATAAAAATTGGGATTTGAACTGATGGCACATCTGGTTCAACATCATGCTATAGGAGTGCTCAGTACAGACAAGGTTGCAGAAAACACCTTAGAAGTAAGCAATGGGAAATTTTATTCACCGAGTCTATCATCCAGGTTAATGTATGTCTTCAGACAAGGGGGTTAACTTCAAACAATCTTGTGCTGCAATTCATGATGTTCTCACTATCATGAGTGCACCGCATTTTTCATTCACAGAAGTGTCAGTCAAATCCAGGACCAGTTGTACCAAACACTAAACAAAACTCTACAAGCGTACTGTTCCTGTCCCAGAAAGCTTACAGTCTAAGTAGACTCACATGGGTAACCTCATTAACTCAATTACATTTGTTCACTTCCTTCTGCCTTTCACTGCCTTTAGTTTTGCACCACAGCACAGTGAAGAGGTATTTGATGGACGAATATCAGCAGCCTTCCAGAAATTATGAATGCGAGAAAGATTCTTGATGTAGAAAAGATAGATATCCTGGCTTAGTAAAATTGAGTGGTTATTTTATTTATTCAGCACTATGTAAGTACATGTAAAAGTGGGAAGGGAAAGAGTACTAAATCTGTCAGCAGTTTCAATAAGCAAAGGGCAATAAGCTACAGAAAGGCTCAGGAAGGTACAAGAGTATACGTGTCACTGACATGGAATGACTATGGCATGAAAAGATCAGGCACAATGTAGTGTTACAAGAAAGTGAAAGAAAGCAAAGGAAGAATTGGGGAAGGAAAACTGAAGACAGATAGAGGATCCATCTTTTATGTACATCATAAGGGAACAAGAGTTTTGTTTAGTGTTTAGTACAACTGGTCCTAGATTTGACTGACCCTTCTGTGAGTGAAAAATGCAGTGCACTCATGATAGTGAGAACATCATGAATTGCAGCACAAGATTGTTTGGAGTTAACCCCCTTGTCTAAAGACATACATTAACCTGGATGACAGACTTGGTGAATAGAATTTCCCATTGCTTACTTCTAAGGTGTTTTCTGAACTCTGATTCCTTGGTGGCTCAGATGTCGGCCTACATATTGGCCTCAGGTTTTCATTGGGTTTGTTTGTTGTTTTGCTGTGGTTTTTATCTGGGACATAGGAAGATTGCAGAAGAAGCAGTAATGAACAATATCAGAAAATACACTTATTTTCATCTTGTCAGATAAGTATCTTGCATCAGTCTAATAAAAAAGGAAAAAAGAGCTTGACAGAATATATGCAGACATTTCACACTGCTTTTTTTCTGTTCCAGTCCACTGAATTTACTGTTATTAACTCCCAATATGGACTATTCAGGATGCTATTGTTTTTCTTCTAGCATCATGTCAATATCCGATTAGACACAAATAAGCTTCTTCTGCTCCCTCTAACTCAATAGTAATCTAAAATATCTCAAATGCCATAACAGGGTTCTAAGCAGTCCAGTGCTTCTGTGTGAAATTTTGCATTATTGGCAACCTGACATTTCTCCCTCTGATGTGAAAGTCCAGCTGTGTACCAGAGTGGAAGTCGGATGGCTTTGCACTAAACCACAGTTCTCAAGGTTGTCCATACAGGCAGGAATATGTCAACTGAAATAGCACTTTAGTAACATCTGTTTAGTAGTATGTAGGATCTGAGATTTTTCTGAAAATAGAAGTCAAACGATTTCCATACATATATATTTTTTAAAGTTATATTTTTAATTCAACCTATAGAGTCCTCAGCAGTGTTACAGTTCCTTAAATTGGCATCATCCCGAATAATTTATTAATACGGCTGCTTGCATTGCCAATTAGAGCCCTAACTGCATGGAAGACTTAAGAAAGACCTTAAGGCAAAACCCACACAAAAGTCATCTTTATTTATAAATATACACGTATCTTGACACAGCTGCCTTGTTTCCTCAATTAGTCTGCTCCAGCCGTGTCCTAGAACCCTGGATACTCCTGCTGGGGTAGCTTGAAATGAACAGATCCTGCCCACTGATTTTCATGGAAGGCACACAGTGAAGAGACAGAAATACCTTGTTCATGACCTAGAAAACTATTCCTTACACAAATATTGATGTGTGGTATAGCTTATGTTTCAAAGGAGTAGAATGTCAAGTTACTTAAAAATTCTTTTAATTACAATGTCTACTGTAAGCATTTTTATTCTTTGCTGATTACGTTTCATTGCACATTCTCTTCTGGTTCTATTATGAAAATAAGTGCAGATAAGAGAGCCCTGAAATATTTATAAGAAGTATATGTAAAGGCAGCTTTAGAGAACATACGTAGGTTTAAACTCTACATTTAAAAGTATGTAAACTCTAAACTGCTGTGCTGCAGAGTAGAACGCTGAAGAAAGTCATAAAGTTCCAATGGAAAAGATAGTAAAGGCCCAGACTGTTGCATGAAGCAGAGAAACCTGCAGATCAGAATGCAGTGATTGAAGCATTGAAGAGAAATTCATTCAACACAATGAAACTGAGTTTTCTGATGATGTGAATACATCATCACAGGGAATTTAGCATCACTAAGGATTAGAATTTTGAACATCTGAACATCTATTGACTTCAGATGGAACAAAGTTCTTTTGTTTTACAGAACCATTTGTCTAATGACTACACGAAAGTGCATTCAATCCCACTTCTGTTAACGCAATTTTTTAGTAAAATCTCAAACACAAGATGCTTCTGAATTCTTCTGCACTCTTGAGCACAACTGGTTTCTGCAGGTACACAGATATAACTGGACTATGTGGTATTAGTTATGTAAACAGTTTGTGGCTTTTGCACATGTTCAGTCTGTTTCTGCTGCTAGAAGAAATATCCAGAGAAACTGGGTTTATGTTGTTACCTCATTTATCATCTCAAACCAGATAACATGGGTCTGATTTACTAAGCCACCTACTTGGTTTGTTATTTTTAAACACTAAGAGCATAGCTTCTTGTCTTTCATAAGACTACAACCCCCTTCCTGACATCTCTAGACAGCTCATAACTTTGTATCAGTTAGAAATGATAAGGATCCAGCTTAGGGAGATCAGTTGCAGATCTTGGAAGATTGAACATGAGCTGCTGTAACACCTCATTATCTGTTATTTATTTATTTAATGCACTCGTCGTGTTTTTCTTGGAGGTTTTGTGTTTCAATCAAAACCCACATCTAACACAGACAAGGTGAGTACAAATTGTTTGACGCTACAAGAAGGCAATTTTGGAAACATCATATAAGCTTCTGTCAAATTAACCGAGCACCTATTTTTCTTAATTTACCCCTATCATGTCCCCTCTTAAGGTCACACGGAAAAGAAATGAACTTTTGTGATGAAAGAAAAGGAAAACCACAATTCATCCATTCAAGCAGGTAGCCTGGGTCCCATGCATACAAGTTAGTCAAATGTTACATGGACAGCCTGATGACCCTGTCCTGTAGTTACATAGGAACACGAGTGTTGTGCTGCCAAGGCAGCAAGCCTCCTGTGACTACGGTGGCTACTCCTTTGTCCTGTTCCTCTTCCCTACATCAGCACATGCTGTAAGCAAGCTACAGAAGAGAAGGGAAACAAAAGTACAAAGGACTACAGCTGTCATATTTTGTAGCAACTGCTTGCTTTGAGAGATTTCCCCAAAGCATTAGGGCTCAAAGCCGCCATGAAGCAGAGGCATTTCTTCTACATAGCCAGGAGCACACAACAGCATTGGGTAACAATAAGTGAAGGTAGCTGGACGCTGGGGAGAAGGAGCTAATTACTGTTCCTTGTTCTTTTCTTTCAGTAAAGTACTATTTTAACACTGTGTGCACCATAGGCCTTGCAGCGCTTGGTCCTAAGAGGAACTTATTCCTAAATGACAGGTGAAGCTTTGAGTACATATCTGAGCCTGTAAGTATGATCATTTCTTAAAAAAAAAAAATTAAAAAAAAAATCTTTTCTCTTCTGGATTGGGAGCTTCATAGACAGTTAGGGATTCAGTTACATATTTTGTCTATGCTTTTAGACCTTCCAGTTTCCTGAAACTGTGTGCATATGTCAATGTGTTATGTCTGAAATATATTTAGCTACACTAACACCTTTGGATGCAAATGCAAGTGTATGTCTGCAGCTGCTCCTAGTCCAGCCATCTCTGACTGGCACACTTTTCTGTCTTTGATGCCAGCCATGCGACATTCCAAAAAAGACTCATTCACATATGCATAGAGTTCAATTCATCTCTTTTCTTTATTGCTATGAATATCCTTTACCCTTATGCACAGCTGGTCACTGCATGGCATTCCTTCTACTTAGAAGGTGTAAAACCTCTTAAGATCATAAGACTGCTCCCTGGGGTGACTATAAGCTAAAACCCCAAATTAAGTCTTCTTTCCTGTGAGATAATTCCAATATAATGCCAGAAGAGTTATAGATATTGCCAGCAATGTGGAAGCCAGTTAGCCTTGTGTCCATTCAGGATCCTTATCTAGCAGCTCATCATGTTTTTCCTCAGCTCTTAGACCACTTCCAATACATATGTTTAATAAAAGTAATAATAAAATGGTCATAATGCAACTTTACCTTATTTCCTGCCAAAATGTATTCTGATGTGGATTCAGCAACTTCTACTTGAGTGCAGTAGTAACATTTCCACACAGACTACACTTATATGAGAGTCAGAGTGTCTGGCTTTTTTGCTCTGGGCACCATTTCCAGTCACATGAACTGGGAACAGCTTGCTTCAGATGTTAACAGCCACTGACATTTGAAGGAATGTTGTTTAAAAAAAATTAAAAAATACCCTGAGAAATTTCACTGCTTAAAAGAGTTATCATAAAAGTCATTGAAAATATGGTATGCAGGTTATTTGTGAGGAAAAGTAGCATAATATAAGTGTTCATGGTAGCATGACACATACCTATAAAGTATGTTAAAGAGTAAACCATAATGAATAAAGTTTTGTCCCGACTTTCATGCCTTTACAAGCTCACTGAAGTAGGACTTGTGTGCAAATCAGGGAAGAATCTGACACTGATTTTAAATGGATGCCAGAGTTTGGGAAATTAAAAGGGATGAATTCCACCTCTGGACGATAAAAGTGATGAATGAGAATAAAGCTGTGATTGTCACCTAAGCTTCCAGTAAACTCTTCTGTCTCTCCATTTATTTTAAACATATTTTTCAATTTGGTAAAGGGATTTATTGTTTTGGTCTTAGATTTGAAAGAGCTCCCCATGAGGTTTGCAACATTGCTTGGGGGCATGGGAAGGAGGGAAAAGCAAGATTTGTGGTTTACGTTTCACAGGACTACAGTAACGGAGACATTTGGAGTTTAGCTCTTGTTTGTTACAATTCATTGCAGTCTCTGCAGAAGTCTCATGTTCAGAAAGTGACCTCAAGGAGCACAGCTAAGTCTATGTATTACAGAATAAGAGGTAGCTGTGCCCAAACATCTGTCAGACTTACTCCTCTCTGTGTAAATGCAAACTATATGGATTGTTTTAAGCCTTCCTCTCACCTGAGATGCTGCTTTTATGCACTCTCTGGTTTTTTAAAGTGAACCAAAAAAAAAAAAAAAGAAAAAAAAAAATCTATGACCTCATGAAGCCTACAAGGAATGTTCTGAAATGTCAAAATCTTTTGCTTCTTGAGAGCAGTGAGAGAGGGGGAAAAAAATTCAAACCACCTCAGACCCAGTTAAACATAGACAGATTAAAGCAATACACATGCATTGTCGCTTTATAATCTTCACACACTTCTGGGAGCAAAACATTGGTATTTTTCTGAGGGAAAACAGAGAAAAAAGGAAGTCATATAGTTCTTTCCCCATTAGCAAGGTTCCCACAGCTCTTGCACCTCCAATCAAAGAGATGACGAAATGACTGACAAACCAGGTTCCTGTGCTATGCACAGGAAAGAAAAGAAATTGGTAGGTGTGCAGTGGTGCAGAGCAGTTGTTCTAAAAATAGCTAGTAAATATCTGTTGTCTAATGCATGCTTTGCAGGAAAAGCCTATACACATTGTCTGACATATAGTCTGAATTTTGACGGATGTCAGTCTTCCTAACTATGCACAGATCACCTGTATCATACTTATACATTAAGTCCATCCAATAGGAGTCAGAAAAAGGCTGATTTTCTGTCTTGTATAGGCAATTGAAAGAAACAAAACCATTTGCTAAGGGATACTCGTAGCTGAATTTTTTTGTTCAGAAGGTAATGGCAATCTAATTTAGTGATCTAATTTTCATGCCCCTCAAAGATTAATGTCAGGAAACTCCCCCTTCATATGCATTTGGTATACAATGACCGTATCAGACTGCATGAGCATTCTTGTATTCCACAGAAATGTCTGGGATATGTAATAGGCAGTGTTTCAGTAAGAGAGCTACTATCCATGTGGCATCCACCACTATCCAGGCATCCACCACTATCCAGGCATCCACCCTGGCAGATTTGTCTGATGCATGCAGATAACTGAGAATAGATGACATCTTGTAATTTGTTTTGAAAATTCTCCTGAAAGATATTTAATTATTGGAGAAAACTAGATCCATCATAATGCTGTATATACATCCCAAAAGTTAGATATAATGATACAGTGAGTAGAAAGGTTGTTTCATGTAGTTTGAAAGCATGAGATTACAGTTTCATTGTCTTACAGTGAAAGAATTATGTATTCCTCTAAAAAAAAAAAACCCACAACAAAAAAAAACCCCAAACCCCCCTGTCTTTAGCCAAAACAGTGTGAAATTTTGATACTCTAGATGGAAGAATTCCAGCAGCTTTCAAAGGCAGCCATAGGAAATTGCAGTATCCCTGCTTCATAAGATTTCTTTCCCAACCCAAAATTTAAAGGAATAGACTTAGAGGAGGTTAGGCATCTCACTATTTTCTCTTCTCCCAAATTGACTGCATCATCATCATTAAGACACCAAATTAGACAGAATAAAGACATCATAACGATCCGAGAACTCCATGGTTTAAAACCGGAAGATTTATCCTGCCTGAGTGGGTTAGCAAGATTATCATGAAGGCATAATTTGGGATTATTTCATGAAGTAATAAATGATGTGAAGACATTTGGAGGAAGGAAGACAGCTCAAGCAAGGTAAGAAGCCATGGGAGGGTCAGAAAATATATTTTGTTTAAAAAAAAAACAACCAAAACACAAGCAAAAAATAATAAAAGAATAAAAACCACCAAATCAAAAAAGGAAAAAAAAAAGTAGAAGAAAATTAAATGGGTAAGATTCCTTTAAATCCATACCGTAAAACAGTCACAGCAGTACCTTAAACAGAGATTGAATATTCTCCAGCTCACTAGCCTACAGAGCTCCCTTCACTTCAGTTTTCAAGACTATGTGTGGAAACCCTTGAATTTATGATCCAGGTTTCTAACCCTCAAGGAGAGATATTCACTAATCATTTACTAAGTCACACCTATGAGTGGAGTTTATATCTTTAGCAGTACATAAGCTAATTTAATTGCAGCTACAAGTCAGAGAAATTACTCCTGAATCTGTTTTCCTCCAATTATCAAGTTATTCTGTCTTAATGCTACCCTAATGCTAAGATAAGGTTGATCCAATCTGATGCCCTGCAATGAAACGACCTGTATGGAGGTGTTTTGCTGCAACACGTCTCCCGAGGTTCTAGTCAGTCAAGAGGGGAATGTGGATTTTAATTTGTTTTTTCTACCTGTCAGGAAAAAAACACATAGTGAAGTTGCCATATTTAGGAGCAGTGTCTAGGAAATTGCAAAGATAGAACTGCCAGAGGACATGGGTTTTATTTGGTTTTTTGGTTGATTTTTGTTTGCTTGTTTTTTGATGTTTGTTGGTTTGGTTTTTTTGGGGTGGGTTTGTTTGTTTTATTTTGATGCAGGACACAAATACAAATCTACCTTTGGTGAAATGCAAGTGGAAAATACTATGCATTAAAATCATTGCCTGACCAAAACTTACGCCTAGGGTAGAAATACAAAAATGCTTCTTCCACTCTTCAAATTAGTACTTAGAATGAGATTACAGTAGTTGCCTTCTCCACCTGCTTCTCCACCGAAGGCAAGCTACAAATGTTACTTCTTGTAAACTGAGTCACCAGGTACAAAAGCTTTCTATGAAGAAGAATATTGCAGACTTTCTCAATATTAAGAAGTCAGAACTCAGATTCCTTTCTGTACCAGTCTCTTCAGAAGAGGCGATTGTTACAGCTAAGTACCCTCTAATAATCTTCTTGTTGGCCCTCCGTATGCTGGAAATGAAAAGTTACATTAGATTCTGAAGGAACTATTAAGTGCCCACTAAGGTCTAATCCTACTCCCATTACAAAAATGGGTCTCTAGGACTGAAAGCCACAAAGCCACATAAAATAAAATTTAAGAAATGTAACTCAGGGGATATGACTATTTCAGAAATGCAAAGCAGCAGCAGAATAGTTTTAACATAAGGAAACATGCTCAGTAATTGTGCTTTCCTTTGCTTGAAAGCTTAGCACAGAGCAAGCTCTTTCATTGCTTTCACTTTCTGTGCTATAATATTTCATCTGATTTCTCAGATGTGTTTCTCCGTGTTCTGCTAGATGTGTGATGTGCCGGTACATGTGGTGATCCAAGCACTAAAATTCTTTCATATAGAAAAATTAAGCATTTGAAACTGAGTTGCTGATCAAGACAGAAGAGGATCACACCTCAGTGGAGGCACTCAAAAGACATAGAATGGAAAAAGACAAATTACAGAGCAACTTGAAGGTCTGCACTTCCATTATTACTGCTCAGAAGCGCATCTTAATTTACACATACAGGGAGAGAAAAAGAAAATGTCCCAATATCTTTTCTTTTTTGTGGGAATTTTGTCAGGCGTATCATCTTTCTTGCACAGGAACCCAAAGGAAATTAGGTAATAAATCTCTATAAATTTGTCTTTTAGCCTTTATTTTACCTTCTGCTCATTACTTCAAACCCGCTTACTAAAATACTGCTGAACATGCTCCTTCTCAGGACACCTGCAGAATGCTGTGTAAGTTAAGGTAGCTATTTTGCATAAGTAGGGTTTTTCATATGATATAAAACATCCTTAGATCACCAGATGGATATTATTAAGTTTTATGGTATCTTGTACAGAGATAGCGCTCATTTTATGGAGAGAGAGTCATAAAGCAATTAGAGTATCCACTTGGCCTTTATATCTTATTCTGCATTTCAAAGGCTGAGACAGAATTCCTGGAAAAGTCTTACATTTTTGGGACAGACAGGATTACTATTGTAAGAGTATGTTAATACCTTTAAAAAGCAAAAAAAAATCCCATCAGACAGCAGAAATACTATAGAATATATCTACAATAACTCTGCTACTAGGAAACATGAAATTCTTACTCTCAGGCCAAACCAGCAACTTCATTGCTCTGCTAGCTGCTGTTGGCTGCAGGAAAAAGCACCAGGCAGGATTTTCTATAGCTTTTCCATGTATGTGGGCCTGAGGAGAATCATACTACTAGTATGTGAGATATACTATATTATCAAAGAAATTAGGTGAATGTCAGTCAATACACTCCCAGTTCTAAGACTCTACCTACTGGGCCTATCATGCAGTCTCTAAAAGAGAAGAATCTGTGTGATGAGAAAAGATAGTGAGAAGATAAAGAGAAGATAGGAGCCAGACTATCATTGAGAAGATAAAGTTGTTGACTTCACTTATAAGCAACTGTAAGGTTTTTTTCTAACAATTGAAAGGATTGGGAAAGCATCTCACAGTTCAAATTGAAAATTAATTCTAGCATCTGTTATAATTTTCTGAGCAGATCCTGGGTAATTCTTGTAGCTGAACTTAAAAGTAAATTAATTCTAGCATGCTCAGCAAACACATGAATTAGGAGGGGTGCAGCAACAGTACCTGATGTCTCAGTGTTGTTGTGTCCCTTTACAAGCATGGATAGACAATATATCTTGCCAAAGGGTGACAGAACTGCCTCAAGCCCAAAGCCTGTGCCCAAGTCACTGAAGACTACAATCCTTAACAGAAACCACCACTTTTACTAAAGCTGTGTCCCTGTTTTATGGTCCCCAGCTCATCCTCAGACTCCACTTCTCAGGAAAGTCTAAAGCTGTGCCTGCTTGGTAATGCAAGTTGCACTGAATAAGACAGACACTGTTTAACGGCAAGGAGAGGAAAATTTTGCTATAGATGTAACTATCTATCTCCTTTCATCCGTTCCTCAGGCAAGAGATGGAAAGGAAGCTCTGTGTGATGGTGGCCACATACAGCTATATTCTCTAAGATTCATTACAAAAACATAATCCAGCTTGAAGCTGAAGCTACAAGTTCTGTGACAGATTTCCTCACATTACCTTTCAAAACAACCCACCAACCTGAAGTTTGCTACTGAAAAAACCCACATTGTTTTGACATACAGTTTGTATGCTTTATATGGAACTACCTGAGTATTCAGTTCTTTTTCTTCATTCAGTACTTAGTTTCTTATTAAAACCCTCATAGTTTCTTATGAACATTTTTTTTACTCCACAACAACCTATGTATATTATAAGGTATATGCATGAAGGAAATTTTTTTATTATATTCCTAATCTGAAACTTAGCGTATTTTCTGTGGTTTAGTTTGAAATAAAGCAAGCCACATTTTTTCTTCCAGTTAAAAGGTTTCTAGCCTTAAGATGTAAAATATTAGCTGTATAAATGACATGGTTAATGCAAAGTCACACAATTATGTCCATCTGCAGGAGGCTTCTTGCAAGACATCTTTATAGTGTAAATACAACTATAACCTATAACAGAGATCATACTGGCTAAAAAATTATAAAAATATAAGAAATAAAACTTTTAAACCATTCTAATTTAAAAGAATAGAAATTAACTTCTTAAGACAATGTCTCAAGACCCAGTAGAAGACAGGAATTCACTGAAATGGCAGAAGACTTACCTTCAGAAGAATCCAGCATGGAGGCTCTTGTTTTTTACCTCGAACCTGATCAGAAGCTGAATGCTGACTCCCTCCACCTCCATAGTGGTCAAAAAAAGAAGGTGGCCAAAATCTAAGCACTCCTATAGGCTTGGCAAACTGAACAGCAGTAACATCTGGCTTTTTGCCCGAAATTAATTGGAGAAATGTATTACAGGCTGTGCTCTTATCATCAGCTGCCAAGAAGCATTTAGATAATACTTCTTGACAAGAGGAAAAAGGAAATGCAGAGAAATGCAGGTACCAGACAACACTGTCAAGCAGATAACAATTAAGAACTGACTGGTGACTATCAGAGAAAAAAAAAAAAAACAAAACCAAACCCAACCAAAAGCAACCTTACGCAAAACAGGTTTTCCTTTAAAAAAAAAAAAAGTAATTCCAAATGCAGACCGAATTACTTTTTCCTATGGATTTCAGGGTATCAAACCCAGCTGATAAAGAAAGTTTCAGCTTTAAGGTACTTTGCCTAGGTATCCTGTCCGAGCACTGAAAGTCGCACCTACTTTTTCCTCTTTTTACAGCTCATCAATAGAAATTAACATCTCTGCAGGGCTGTGGAGCCACACCTCTGACTCTTTACCATCCCTCCTTCCTCTGCCACTCCTGTCCCGGTCGGAGCTGCATTAGTGCTGTCAGCAAAGGATTTACACGTGTCCTTCTCTGTGGGCTGTGTTAAAACTCTACAGGGAAGAACCAGGAAACAGTCAAAGACTTAAAAATATGGGGAAAGGGGGAAAAAAAAAAAAAAAAAAGCTCCCTGAAGAGTGTAAGTTGAAAGTCTCTGTTCTGCTAAAGGCTATTAGCATAACAACTTGGTGCACAGACATCAGGGTAATCTCTGTTTACACCCTTAAGTGAGCAGACAAAACCAAGCATAGGAACTTCTTACATTTGAATGAAGATTAGTGTTGTGGCAGAGAATAAAAAGGAACAAAAGAGAAAATAACAGAAGGAAAATGAGGTGAAAATGAAGATAAGCAGGCAGGAGAGGAGCTGGAATAGGAGCCAAAACCAGATCAGGTAGGAAGAATATGGCACAAACTATATTTTTTTTCCTCGTGTTACTTCTTGCATCACATCACATAGCAGGAAAGGCCCAGAGCGGCGAGCATTCTCGAGGAGCACGATGATCAACGTGGCTCCCTTTTGAGGAAGGTCCCAGCAGGCTGCTTTAGGCAGTGGCAGCAGGAGCTTCTCCCCAGACGTGTCTGTCAGCGCTGGTGGGGGGTTCAAGGCTTAGCTTGGCTAACGGGGCTTTTGCAAGCAGAAGACTCCTCAGCACACTGCTGAAACCAGGGGCTCTGGGGAACCGCCACACTCTTTAAAGCAGGAATGAGCTGTTGAATGCCTTCCCATGAGGTTAGCAATCCTGCTAGCAGGCAGAAGGATTTTTTGCCTCCTCAGTGGTAGCAGACCCTCTCTGCTCTGCCTGCATATCGACATACAAAACTGTGAGGGCAGGTGCTAAATTCTCCTGGACCTGTTTTAGGCAGAGCAGATGTAACAGGGCTTCATAGTCCCGAACTGCACACTGCAGGCTGGCAAACCAACTAGGATGATAACTGATCTCCAGGCTTTTGGCATGAACACTGATAAGCCACACCAGTTTTCCCCATGCATACAGTGCCTTTTAAATCATCACTGCAGAATTTACCTTGGGCTGATCTGGCTCCAGTGGGCTAATAAAGTTTGTCTCATACACAGTAACTCTGGTTGTGTGCTCTGCAGTGCTAGAGCTACACTTGGTGAAGTTCAGTAAACTCACAGCTATGAACCAGAGAAAGTACTGCTCAGATAGAAAGCTGGATGCAGGCAGAGTAATGAAGACAAGGAGACACCTGTGGCATAGCAATATAATTAGAGCATAAATAAAGATTAATCCTAAGAAAATCTTTCTAT
The DNA here is from genome assembly GCA_026283785.1 of Coracopsis vasa. Classification (NCBI taxonomy): domain Eukaryota; kingdom Metazoa; phylum Chordata; class Aves; order Psittaciformes; family Psittacidae; genus Coracopsis; species Coracopsis vasa. Next base: position 40,668 of record JANHGB010051543.1, read on the forward strand.
TTAAGCAATGGCAAATACTATGTTTCAATCAAAAGCAGTGCTACAGATTTTTCAGTTATTCACAAATTCCTTTCTGTGAACATTTCACTGTACTATGAATCCAACAATTTCAGATTTTTGTCCCTAAATATATATGACATAGATGAGCACACACATTGCAGGCTTTTCCACCTGCACTAAGTCCACTTTTGTATCAGTTAACCAAAATCCTTACCAAGTATTTAACTCAGCCATGAGACTAAGGGTGATGATCCCACTATAAGAATACATACCGACTCCTAGACTTACCCTTTATTCAAATAAGGTTTAAGCATTTGTATAAAGGCAAGCATGTGGACGGTTGATTGAACAGAAAAGAGCTGGAGGTTGGATAACAATGCTTATGACTCTATCAGCTACACTTTCACCATGAAGCAGTTATAGTTACACTGTGAAAAACTGTGAAGGTTTGTGCATTTCTTATCATAAAATGTGTACCTCTTGTTCTGTTTTCACATGTTCGTTAGGCTCTTCTGCGTAGCTTGCTTAGCAAAATGGGATCTTGGGAAAATAAACAGTCCACGGGCATGGGTTTTCATTCACATTTATTTATAGAGCAAACTAATTAAGTGGAGCTAGGCTTAGATACCAAATTAAAAATCTAATGCTGAAATTGGGAATCAATGTCCCTGTGATTACTGCCAGTGATGTCAGCAGGATGGCACTTACGAAAGGGCCTGCTTTACTTTTATTCTGCATCTAAACATACAAGTATGGCTAAGCTAGCAATTCCTTTTGAATAATTACTATTATTCAAATATATCTTACAGGTATGGAATCAAAATTTTCTCCCCTAAACCAAGCAAATGCGAAATTTCATATAACCATCCAACTCCAGAAAGTGAAGGATTAAAGAAAACACCACAGTGTAACACCAAACCCACAGAAGCTGTCACTGCTGCAGCTTTTAAAAATCACCATATTTCTCTTCCTGTTCCAAATTTTCCCTTCCTAGGCTCCCTTTTGATCCACCTTCTTGTAAACACTAAAACTCCTCTCTTTATCCAAGTTCCAGTTATTTGTTCTTCTGTTTCTTGGCTCTTACTCTTTAGAGTTATCTTTTTCCTGCTAAAATGATATGAAATAATTCATACCTGGAAATGAATGTAAAAAAACCCAACAAAACAGGATATGATGGTGGGACTGTTGAAAAGTTATAGCATTTTAATGTAATTTGTGTTTAAGGGAAGAAGACTGTGAGAAATGATGATCTTTACTGTCAGGGCAGAAAAAGACAGATAATACAGGCTGGAGTCTGTTAGCTTTTGGAAGAGTGGAATCTGAAGGACAGCAAAGTACTAAGATAAATATTTTTGAAATTAAATAATTTGCACTAGGGAAAAAAAAAAAAAAATCTTTCTTGATGTCAGGGGCCCATATAAATGATGCAAAGTCTTAGAGACCCAAGCCCAGTAGTGTGTTTCAGGGAACCCAGTTTAGTTACACACGGAGTCTGGGGTGAGGTGAAGGCTCCTGTAAATGGTAACTCATTATCCTTTAATGTTAAATAGAACCTGCCTACATCCAACAAGCAAAACCCCAAAGCTTGAGATAGTATCTCAACAGTTTCCTGTTTCTGAGATAGGTGTATCCATGTACTTGGGACTCATAGTATCATGTCCTCCACCTGGAGGGCAGCTTTCTAACCTAGGAGAGCATGCCCTTGTGTAAATGCAGGAGTTAGCAGAGGTACAGTGCTTCTGCAGAACAGGAATTCATTGAAGATATAGGAAACTTGGTGAGGGTCCAACTCCCAGGCACCAGGGCCACAAAGTTTCTCTGGCCCTCAGCTAGAGAAGTGCATGAACCAGGGGAGGTGGGAAGCAGCCCCTGCCTGTTTGCTGAGCCTGGGGCGCAGCCACTCAGCGCTGCGAGGTTCATGGGATGGGAAGGAAAGCCAGCGCAGGGGACTCCAACTTGCTCAGTGGCATGGCTTTGAAGGTGAACCTCACCTTCCAGCCCCTACTTCCAGCAGTTTGTACGTGCGTTAGGTTACGTGACTTTTGGAAAGAGAGACATATTGCCAACTCCAACAAGGAAGACGTAGTATTTGCTTAGAGTGAAAAACCCTGACATGATGGTAACCCCTCCTGAGTAGTTCGTAGGTGCCCTGTCTTTGAAGAAAACATCAAAAGAACAATCTTAAGTAGCTGTGTTACAGGTTTTCTTTTTTCTTGTTACATGTAATATTCAGTTATATAAAAAAAAAAAAATAAAAAGATGGAGAACTGTTTTACTGAAGAGATACTTTCTTGGGTTTTAGCTGTCCAAAAAGTAGAATTTAGGAATAAACACCATTTAAAACCATGTACATTTTTATTTGAACAGTGTGCATGGTATAGGTATACATAGATCTATAGCTGCAGATACTATATAGCTATATATTTAATGTAAAATTCTAGAAGTAAATTTAACAGAACATATTTAATCCAGTTTTACCAATCTATTAAAAAAAAAAAAAAAAGACATATCAACTATCTTGATATATTCTCATACTTTTTTAACACATTTTTTTTGTAGCTAGACTATTTCCACCATCAGCCAGAGGACTGGACAGCACTTGATCCTCACGGAGTTGTGAGGATGTCCTGGGGAGCGAGCATAGATCTGCACGTCACACTGCAGTCTCTCAAATGATCGTGCAGTGCCACCTACTGGTTGCTGCTGAGATTTGCAGAAAAATAGTTAATACCATTGAAACCAACTACTCTAACAGGTTATTAAAGAAGTGATTCCCTTGGTTTGC
>JANHGB010051544.1:0-46097 GCA_026283785.1 Coracopsis vasa
TAGCAGTGTTCAAGGCCAGGTTGGACAGAGCCTTGGGCAACCTGGTCTAGTGTGAGGCACCCCTGCCCATGGCAGGGGGCTTGAAACTAGATAATCTTAAGGTCCTTTCCAACCCAAGCCATTCTATGATTCTATATAAAATTACAACTTCACACAGTAAGAGACCAAGATAGAGTTAGGAGGACATAAACATAGGAGGTTTACACCATTTAATTCTGCTTTTTCATCAAGGAGCACTTCTATAAGCATTACAAAAAAAATATCCTGATATGGACAGAAGGGAATAATGAATGAACCCCACTGTTAATCTGATCCTTGACCTGTACAAAATGCTTCATTAGAAGAATTTATGTTTCAATACAAGAATTACTTCCAAAGTCCATTTTGTAGAGGTCAGTGAGCATCCTAGAGCATGACAACTCATATGCCTTATCGGCTTTTACCTTATCTAATCTTAGTGAACTTATCTTTATTAAACATAAAAAAATATTTCACACACTGCAAACCCTGTTTTCTCAATATGTTGTGTCAGTGAGTTCCAAATGTTAGAAAAACAGAAGGAAAAAGGACTTGTCATACTTAATCATCCTAAAAAATCTAGCTTGTCTGCATCCTATCTCGCACACATGTCAATATCAAATAAACTGAAAAAGTAAATAGAAACTTCACAAGTAGAAAATAGTGTTCCACAGGATATATTTGAGCAGTTTTTGGAGGTCAAAGACAAGGACTCCTATTCCATTACTTTCCTTTTTTTGCTAAAATTTGAGAGGTTCAATTCATTTTTTTTTTTGTTATAAGAAAAATAAAAATTCCAACATTTACCTTCTGCACATTTAAAACATCGATTCACATGACAGAAAGTCAATAAATTTTCTGGTTGGACACACATGTAGCATGATCTTCCTTCCTGCAGGAGATGATGGCAATCAATACCAGCCCACTGATTAATCTATGGCTTACACTGCTGACTGGTGTAACAAACACTGCCCTTGTTGAAAACCAACATAGTCTTTCATTTCAATGCTATGCCTTAGATGTACCTGTATGGGTCTCTATTTCATACATGCACTGCCATCTTTGTTTGATTTCATCAGCCAACTGATGAGTAAATAATACTTCCCCAAGTATTAATGTAACATCTCAAGCACTGCAGAATGTTTCAGTTGTATGAGGATATCACACATACTGACAATGTGATGAAATCTACTGAGAAATTCTTCCTTTGAAATCTCATTATTATTTCATTTCACTGTTACATCATCCCTGCAACTGAAAATATGGATCTTATTGTTCTGAATAGGCTGTGATTCCTGAGGTGGGATTTAATGTTATAAACTCAAGGGGCCATTCTCTTATACTATTAGATTTTGTGAGAGAAACATGCATCTGTTAATTCTGAAATGCACTGTATTTTGAAGCCAATGTGTAGGTTGGGCAGTGTGGTGAGCGTGGTGCTAGAATACACCAATGGCTTACTCTGCAAGCTGTCTGTGTGCAAGCTGTTTCTGAAACACCCTGGCTGGCTTGCCAGCCTACCGTCAAGCACGTCTGATTTTCAGAAGTTCAACACACAACATCAGCTAGGACTTCACCATTACAGATTTAAACTTTATATTTCCTCCTCTGAGACAACCAGAATAAACACCTTATCTGGTTACCTGTGAATTTCCCATTCACAGACAGCCTTTGTCTCTGCTGTGGTATATTGGAGTCTTCTGAGACAAAGAGTGAGCTTAGCTGTGTGAGTGAGAGTGGAATGAAGTGAGAGGTGAAAAGGGTAGGCAGGTGATTTCTCCAAGATCATAAAGAGCTAGAGGTGATGCTGGGCATCCTTAGTACCAAGGATGCATCAACTTCTAAAATGCTTTTACTCATAGAGTGGTTCTTAATAAAGTGTAATGATGAGTTGATCTCCAATGATGATTTAAAAGAAAAAGCCAAATATTTATCTAAAATATATCTCTTGATGGTGAACATATGATTTTTGTGTTAAAGAATGAAGAAGGAAAAGATGACAGTGATCCTGGTGGTGGAATACACACTGAGAAGGTCTCCCTAAAAGCCAGCGACTCTATGGAAAGTCTCTACAGTCTGAACAGTGGCCAGAGCTCATCTAGTAAGTACAAGATATCCATACTTCTTATTCAGCCACTGGATCAATACTGTTATTGTTTAAGTCTGAGTTATCAGAGCTGGTGATTAAAAATGTAATGGTAGAGAGTTCTTCAGTCTGGCAGACAAAAGCATGATTTGATTAAATGGGTGGCAGGCAGGGTAGGTTGCCAATCTCCAGAAATAAGATGAGTGTTTTTAAGAATGGAAATATTAACTGAAGTAAAAAAAAAAAATAAAATAACATAGATTACAGGGTGTGTTGCTGTATATATGCCATAAATTTTGGGGGGTTATCACTGCTATGGTGCTGGCTCCCAGTCACCAAGAGCAGCCACACAAACATCCTCTCTGAGAGCAGTGGCTGTGAGTTCATCCTTTGCCCTGCAAATGTGAGGCAGACAAAGCGAGAGGTCTCTTTGAGATGGTGGGTGATGGGGGCCTGACCTGGCAGCTTCAGGGTATGATGCAGAGACACAGTCTGCTTCTCCACAAACCCATTGAAAACCCTCCCCTAACAGGGTCATCTCAGTCAGAGGGCAGATGGATCTTTGATGAGAAATGGAGTTTGCCTCCACTTCTCTACCCATGGCTCTGCTGTGGACATTTGCTGGGCAGCAGGCCACAGCTGTCCATGGTGACATTGCTGGGCCATCACTGCAGGCATCATATCAGCCCTAAGTGATATGGACTCGAGCTGCAGTCCAAACTGTTTGCATTTAGCAGTTAATCTGGCCCTGAGATGGAGCTGTGCACTTAAGCAATCACCTCAAACAAAACCATTTTTATGATCATTTTCTGTGATGTGATTTGTGAAAATTGTATATAGGAGTTTACTTCCAACACACTGCTGCTCTTATCTAAAAACATATTTGGATGGAATATTGCAGAGCTTGCTCAAATTTGCTTGAATTACTCTGCTGATATTTTATTGCTCAACTTGGATAAAATGACAGGCAGAAATGTTGATAAGATTAAAATTTCCCTCTGCAATGCAGGTTCCTTTGATGTTTGAGCTAGCTCTGTAATGAAATAAAATAACTTCTACAGCACTTGTTTTCATTTCTCTGAATAAACAGGAGAAGTTCAGCAGAATTAATTCCCTAAATTGCACTTTTAAAGTACATTTTATTAATCTGCAGAGGTGATATGTCAAAAAGTCTGTGAGTAAAATGTGTAGTCTATTAGTATCATCACTAGAAAAAGAATATTGTAGGGAAGATGTTAATAAAAGATCTCCTACCTGTTTTCTTCGGTCTCTTGTAGTATGATTTTATTGAATATATTTTTCCTGGAATGTGTCAAACCCACATAGACTACACTCTTTCTCTAATTCTGTGCTTCTGAACACTCTCCTCTCGGCTGCTGTGCAGAATTGCATGTCTGGGCATGTGTTGCAGGAGATAACTAAAATTCATTCTCTTTAAGGTGGGGTGACCAGCTGCTCAGATGGAACGAGCAATAGGGACAGCCTCCGGTTTGATGACGAAGTCCCTTACAGTGGGCCCTTCTGCGGTCGAGCCAAAGTTCACACCGACTTCACACCAAGTCCTTATGACACCGACTCTCTGAAAATCAAGGTAAGACAACCACCAGGATTTCTTCTTTCCCAGTAAGAATGGCAGGGGGGCATTCCTTACATGTGAAGAGTATGTTTACTAATACATTTTTAACTGTTAAGCACATGTAACATTCTAAAAGCAAGACCAGTCTGGTTTTGTCATGCTTCTATAAGGACTTAGTTCAGTGTAGTGAAGCTGGCTGCTGATAAAGGCTTTTTAAGGTGTAGACTCCAGGTAAGTACCTCAGAGTGATATCTAGTGGATACCACAGCTTTTCTCAAATACACGTTGCTTCCCATATACTGCTCTGGAGTAAGAAATCTTGTTTCCTGGGATGTGAACTTGCCTTCCCAGCTCTTTCAGTCACAACCAGGATATGTGAAAAGCCCGGTGGCATCCATTGTCTTAAATGGGAACACTTTGCCTTTCCAATAAGCCTTTCTTTAAGTATACCTTAAAACTACAAATTTTCCCTGGCTATGACAATATTGCAGGGATGGGCAGGCTGTGTAAGTGAGAAAGCAGTTCCACATGTCGGCCCAGTTGAAGATCAGTCAAACTGCCCAGCCATTTTCTTCTCCTTCCATGCACTGATAGATTTAGTATCATCATACATCATACTACTCATGAGTGTAATTAGACTTCTCTTCCTTCTTTGTACACACATTCATATCCAGATTATATTCACACTTCAGCATCTTTTCTTCTCCACAGCCTCTTCTTTTTGTCAAAATCATTATCTGTATCTCACTACAGTTTTCCTCTCCTCCTCTATGGCCTATGTTACAACCATTGCTCTGCTAGTACTTGCAGCCTTCACTTCTTGCCCTCCACTTCCACCCACACCTAGGGTATTTCTTTCAAAACAATTTAACTGGTCATGAAACAGCAAATGTCTGCTGCTTCACGTTGATTCCTTTATTAGTCACCGGGCCTTTTATTTTAGAGTTATACCCCTATTACTTAGGGTTGAAATCCCCTAAATTTGTCTTACAAAATTTCAGTACCCTGAATCTGAATTCAAAGTGCATCTGCAGCCTGGCTGAGAGCCACTGCCTTAATCCTGATCTGCATCCACATCTGAAGTTTCTGAGCCTCCATGAGTATGTAGAATAATATGTGTGCTGGTAAAGCTCATAGCTCTGAGCTCCATAAGCTAAGAAAACCAGGTCACAGGAACACAGTGAATTTCATACTTGGGTTTGTACCAAAACTAGAGTGACCACTTTACTTGCAGTTTCTTGATCAGACCAGAAAAGATTTGACTGTCTTGGAATTGTTGACAGATATTTTTTGCAATCTGAGTTTGATTTTTAACTTTGTAGCAGAACGCCAAATGAAATGTGTACGTGGGGATTTGTTGGGTGATTATTTAAAGACTTTCCACTGAGGTGCCTGCCCAGAAGACAGGACTTGATTCTGAGGTCATGGAAGCAAGCTGTGTAGGGGTTATCCTTTACAAGTGAGCCTTTTTACTATGAGAATTACTCAGAGCAGCTGTTTTGCTGACCTGAGATCTTGGTTCCCGCAGCATGGCTGTGAAAACCTTTACCAAAAAGCCCTCTTGAAGTAGCTGTGTTGTCACCCTTTTTCACATGCACATTTGTGAGTGAATGCACAAGTGTGGAGAGCTGAAGCCTTTAAACCTGCCTGCTAAGGCACCTTCCACTGTCTCAGTTAATTGTGCTAATAACAGTGCAAAAATTTGTCAGTCATTTGGGAAGGACAGACAGGAAAATATTAAGGGAGTTAAATGTTCTTTATTGCCTTTGACAAATGTAGCCAGTGGTTTTTACTGTAAAATGGGTAAGAGTCCACTTTTCACATAGCTCAGCTATCAGTTTCTGAACACATTTGAGATGCTGGATAACAAGATTATTCTGTAAATGGTTTGGCGCATATTGGAAATTAACCTCACAGTGTTCCCTTGTATTTTGCCAGAGCTATGCCCACTATCCATGGCAAAAGTTGATTGCTAATGCAACCCTATCCCTTTTCAGGGACCAAGTGGAGCACAAAAATGGTTAGAGGGGCTGCTTATGCTCAACTCTCCTTCACAAAGGTTTGGAGATAAGGACTAACTCCATTTTCTATAATTATTTTACTGAGATTTTATGAAAGCAAAGGAACTAAATCTAGGCATTTTTAAAAGTTACTTTGCACTGCCTAGTTAAGATTCTGTGCTGTCTGTGCTGGTTCTGGTCCAGAGAGGAAAAGTTACATCTAACAAACCAGATGTGTAAGCAGTGGTGTGCTTTTTTTTATTGTTCTAGAAAGGAGATATTATAGATATCATCTGTAAAACCCCCATGGGTATATGGACGGGCATGCTGAACAACAAAGTAGGAAACTTCAAGTTCATTTACGTGGATATTATCTTGGAAGAGGAAGCTGCTCCCAGAAAGATAAAGCCACACAGAGGAAGCAAAAGGAACAAGCCTAAAACGCTGCAGGAGCTCCTGGATTGTGTCCACCTGCAGGTCAGCCAATGTGTTTCCCAGCTGTATTTGAAACATTTCTTTTCTGTGCACTTGGGTTTGGATGTCGTTTACAGGCAGAAGTAGAAAGACGGGTTCAGCAGTTTTGATGTCAGCAAAGCAGCTTCGTGTCTGTCTTTTACATGATGAGAGAGGCTTTTAGAACCACATTTTACCACATCATTTGGTTGGGCTAAGAGACTGCACACAAAGAGGCACGGTGGTGACTTGACAAGTCACCACAGCCTGACTGCAGTTGTGTGCCTAAGCATAGGAGGTGTGTGACTGCAGAAACCTCAGGGACAGGACTGCAGTCTGACTCCAGCGCCAACATTTAGAATTCGGGTTTCTAATTTCTTATGATTTTAGGGAGCAACAGTCCTTTTGCACTATGTTCGTGTTGCGCCTCTCTCTCTCTGCAACCCTAGTTCTTGACTGAGTGTCATGGTTTACAGGTAACATTTTTAATACTGGTTATTATTTTAGTGCTGATGCAAACACTCCTCCCTGGAGTTTCATACTGCATCAACACACAGCTCAAGGGGGACCATGTGTGATACAGCATGGCTGAGGGCTCCCTCAGCTTCTCACTCTTGCTTATATCAAGGGGCTCCTTCTGTGTAGAGGCAGAGCACACCCTTCCTCACAGGTCTTCCTGGACTCAGTATGGGAGGCACTCAGGGGGGTGATCACAAAGGTCCAGACACTCAACAGATTAAATAATTTCTGGCAGAGCTCTGTCCTGCTCCAGTTTGCTGCTGGACCCTGCTTGACAACTCAGGCACAGATGCTGGGATGCTACCCCCAGGTATTTCCACCTCTATCTTCTCTTGATCTCTGGCTCTGGTTTTATGCCAAAGGTGGTCAATCAGACTGGAGAATGGAGTCCATTTCAACCTGACAAAAAAGCAGAAGAGAAATTGTGCCTATTCCTCTACTAAACATAGTGCTTATTTACATGAGAGGATTTGCTTGCTTTTTGTAGGAATATGCCTCAACTCTCTTGCTAAACGGCTATGAAACTCTAGAGGACTTAAAGTATCTACAGGAGAGCCACCTGATTGAACTAAATATTTCAAACCCAGAAGACAGAGCAAGACTGTTATTGGCAATTGAAAACCTACAGGACTATGACAGTAAGTGTTGAAGCATGTGCAAGTTTTAACTGAAGAAACACATTTAAAGAAATAGTGATTCTCACACTGATCTGTTAAATTATTTTTCTTTTAAATATGATACATGGAGTCAGACAGTTTTCTTATGTGTTCAAATAGCAAACTGTACATCTCTTCTAGATACATGTATGATTACACACATGAATGATCTAAAATTTCTTATTTATAGGCCCTACACTAGAGATTGGTAGCAACTATTGCTTAAGTGCAATCCTATTTATAGCTGGGGACCCAACCCCCAAAGAGGGTAAGTGACTTCTCAAAAGTCACAAGGTCTGTGCAAGAGCAGAAAACAAAACTTCCCAAACTCCGTGCTAGTATCGTAACCAAAATAGAGCTTATTTCAAGTAGCTGTGGTAGTTTTCTTTAATTTTTCTAAATAATATTCTGCAGAAAAATAGTTTTTCTTTCCCCCAATTCCTCCCACACTTAAATCCTTATCGAAATCAGTTTCTTTTGTAGGAAGGATTCAAAATTAGAAGAAAAAAAAAAAAGAAACAAAAAACCATCAAAAACATATATTAATACATGGTTTGCATTCTTTTCTTAAAATGACTTTGACTCCAGTTTTGGTAAGCTTCCGAAAGCTGATCACACAGTGTGTCTGTATGTATGTGTATTGATCACCATTATGTTTTCTTCACTTTTTGCTTTCATTGGGAGTGGAAAAACTAGGATACAGAATAGAAAATACTGTTCTCGTGGTATTTGAATTATATTTCCAGCCTGAGTTCCAATTTTAAATAATTTATGTCAAATTCCTAGAACCTACAGCTAAGCATCTACTTAATTAGACACTCAGCCAAAACAGGAATTGGTTTTTTCTTTATTAATATTCGTGCATATGCTGAGCAGTCATTTCATCAAATGAGCACTAGCAACTGAGAAGCATCTGAAAGAAAGAAAAGGAGATCTGGAAAAGCAAAGTCTTCCTGGGATATTTTAATACCAATTCTTGTCAGGTTTCCACTTTTTGTCTCCTCAGTAGGTGATAGCTTTCCAGTTCTCCCTTCAGCACATGTACATACGTATGCATGCACATACCTGCATGCATATATATACCTATGTGCTTCAGTACATAAATATATCCAGGTTTCTAAGCATGTCTTTGGCTGCCTCATCCATTCAGCTTTTCCTGCAGATGTTCTCTAATCTTCCTCTTCATGCCTTTGCTGACCTTGTTTTTTACTGTACGTTTGTGCTTTTTCGGGCCCCCATTTGTACATGATGTCTTTCCTGTTCTTAGTCAGCTTTCAGGGAAGGTAAGGTTCTTGCAAACATATTGGAAAGACTTTAAAAAAAGGGGTTTTTTTTCACCCACTAGGTTCTTTCTAGTTTATAGCTTTGTGAGATGACAGGCTAGAAAAGGACTCTAGAAGGGCTATCTATGTAGAAGTAGTGGTTGAAAGAGTGAATACAGGAAAAAAAGGTTACATATTCAAAGAGTTGTATTGCAGGGATGTAGCTGGAAGTCAGCTGAAAATATGTTTGTTTCTCTAATTTGCCCTTAAACTGAATATAAGTATACTTATGTATGCTTCTTTTTAACTAGTCTTGCTGCACTTTCTGCACCTTTTATTGTGTATGTTTATCAATATTTTAACACACAAAAAGTTAATTCAAAATGCTAGGCTGTAATTTTGCAGTCTTGCACCTGTGTGAAAACCAAAACAAAAACATGGGTTTTTTAACAGACCAGTTGAGCGTCAGACTATTTTGTAGTAAGGATATGGTTTGCTATTTATACTCCTTGTGTAACAAAAAGCATAGCAAGCAGCCTTGGACACCGAACCTTTTCAGAAGATGAAATCAAGGTTTTTTTTTTTTTCTGGAAGTGTCTGAACACTCAATATTCTGTGTACACCTGTGCAAGAACCAAACCTAACAAGGTCCTTACATATCCCTTCCACTGAAAATTATAAATTTACCTCAATTATCCAAATAGTGTTCTTCCGAATTGGCAGCATGGGAGTAAAACATTTCTCCAGGTGAAACAATGTCCCTGATATTTTCTGTATGGTAGTCTAATAGTTTAAATTCTTATAATGGATCTGGAAATAATAACATTAAATCTTATGAAATGGACCCTGCTTCAAAATCAGTAATGACACTGTACTCTTAGATAGAGAGATTAAATTGGTATTTGCTTCACATTCACCTTAGACAGGTATTAGATAGGTATAGTCAGTCTTTATAGTATTCAAATTCAACAAAATGTTATTCCCAGAATTTATGAATACTCACAGGAAGCAGAACCAAGGCATCTTTATGTACCATGCCAACTATAAGCAAGACATCTTTATATAGAATCATAGAATCATAGAATACTGAGGGTTGGAAAGGACCTTAAGATCACATAGTTCCAATCCCCCTGCCATGGGCAGGAACACCTTACACTAAACCATGTCACCCAAGGCTTTGTCCAACCCGGCCTTGAATACCACCAGGGATGAAGCATTCACAACTTCCTTGGGCAACCCATTCCAGTGTCTCACCACCCTTACAGTAAAGAACTTCCTCCTTATATCCAATCAAAGCTTCCCCTGTTTAAGTCTGAACCCATTACCCCTTGTCCTATCACTACAGTCTCTAATGAAGAGTCCCTCCCCAGCATCCTTATAGGCCCCCTTCAGATACTGGATTTAGCATGCTAACTGTAAGCATTCATCTAAGTCTAAAAGAGTTTTATAGGACTCATGTATATTTTAAGGTAAGCCACACAAAAATGCTTTCCTGGTTTGGAATACTGTCTTGAATCAGGACTAATCCAAATCCTTGCCTTGTCTGATTGTTGAAGGTTCATAGCATTTGTCACATGACTAGTAGGGACAGAACAGAATTTAACAACTCCTCTAAAAAGGAGCATACTAAAGACCAAAATTGATAGAAGCGATCTGTTAAGTCATTACAATGAAAGACAGGGAGTCAAGCTGATCTTGGAGATAAGCTCAGCATGAGTTTGACTTCATCCCAATCATTTGACCTCTGTCCTTCTGTCAATACAATTGGAAAATTGGGTTGAAAGAGCTGGATGCAACTTTGAAAGTGAATTCTACATCTGAACTTTCCTAGGTCGGAGTTTTGGTTTTTTTCTTAAATGAGCATGACTCAGTTCAGCATAAATGATTTTTTAATTAAAATTGATTTTCTGCATTGCTTAGAAGTGAGCAGCAGAATTACCCACAGCTACAACGTAGTCTGTTTACTGGCCAGGAGTATTCAAGATATAAGTTCAGCACTTTTCCAGGTAAAAGTTCACTCTTTTTATGAGCTTTGTGAAAAAATACACAAAGTCCATAGATCACAGTTACTGCTCTAAGCCCATCTTTCCCACAGAGTTTGGAAGACTTCCATGTCTTTGCATTACATTTGTGCTTCCATGAAGCACGTGTTTGATTAGTGCATGGAGTCTCAGGTACGGTCCAGAGTTGAAATACAATGGTTTCTGAGTTTTTGTGACTCTGCTATTATTCAGAACAGCCAAGCATGCTGGAACATTGCCTCATTTTACTAGATTCTATTGTAAATGTAGTAAAACAAGATTTAATGTTCCTTTAATGTGATATCTGATATTGTGAAATGTCTAGATGTTTTTACAGGGCTTTTAATTTCTTTTTCTTCCCTTGGCTTTTTCTTGCCATATATTGGATGTTTTATAAATTGATTTCTTCATGCTGCATACTTGTGACTCTCTAATTCATGTTACAGAATAAACAGATACTGAGCTTTCTAACCAAAAGACCTGCAGCCATAGTTTCCACATTACATGCTTCTTAAAGGTGTCCAAAATCTAGGATTTCTGGCAGTGACAATTTTTTTCATCTTGCATTTGATTTAGACCTGAATTCATTTTGAAAGGAAAAACTTTACCCATCTTATACTAAAAATTAAAAAGTAAGTTTTATTCAGCAAATACTCCTACATGGTACAGATTTTGCTTCCTGGTACTGCACTATCTTCTTTCTACCTTTCCTGGGAGTCCAGGCCAAATTCACCATCTTCAAGCACTTCACGTAGCGAGGCTATCCCAGAACTGCAAGGTCTTGTAAGCTCCTCATGACCTTCCCCTCAGTCTTCTCAGATCTCTTTTTAGATTTTCTGTAAGTTGATGAGACCCATATACTGGGGACAATATGATTGGTTTCCATGAATTCATGGCTGAGGAGGAAAAAAACGTGCTTTTTCATAAAGTATTTCTTAATAGCTTTCCATTCTTCTCCCAGATGGCTTCTAGACAGGAGATGGATGTCTGTGCTTTTGTAGGATGCTATTTTTAAAGTGAAGCGGTTGCTGGATGGTTAATGAATAAAGTAATAAAAGAAGTTTGGAACTTTTTTGTTGACCGTTTCCCAGGACACACATTTTTGTGTGTGCAAAATAGCCTCGATTCCCTTCTCACTTTGACGATGTAAGGCAAGAGGTTAATTCCTGAAGTCCAATGGATTATATTAGTCTGAAGCTACGCTGAGTTTAAGGAGAGTTAGACTTCACTGGATTCACTATGTGAGGACCTAGCATCAGGAGTACCATTTTACACTGGGCAGTCCCTTTATGTACATGGGATTACACAATGTCATGTCAAGGTCAAACAGTGCTCAAAGACTACCTGGACATAATACTTTCAGGCTTCTCAAGGAAGCTCATCCTTGCATGAGTGTTAGCATTTTTCACCTTTTTTCAGGTACATCTGTTTGCTTCCAGATTTTAGAGAAAAAAGAAACTTCTCATTTCTGTCTTCACCGTAGACTCTCTTCTCACACCAGCTCAGTAATCCTCCCAGAAAAGCCATGCCACTTACTTCACCAAGTGCAATTTTTTTTAAGCTGCATGTCTGTAAATATCCACAAAAGGTTTAGACCTTTGAGTCCCCAAAGTATTGCACGTGCATTCATAACCACTGCAGGTTTCTTTGCTTCTCTTTCAAGAAGTATTGCCATTTGCTGCTTCAAAGTGATACTTTCTGAGTTTGATGCTTTGTGAGTTTTCATTTAATTTTAGTGCTTAGGTGGTCTAACTGGTACAGGCACTGCAGTTGACACATAGCCTTCATATGTAGCTGGGTCTAACTTCAGCCATGAAGATGCACTTTGTTCTAATTAGCTGCTGTACAGTGCTACTCAGCACGTCACTGCTGCACCTTCCAGGAAGCCACACAAGTGACTCAGCCTAAAGCATCGTGCTCCTAGCCCAGTTCTCCTTCTGAGGAAAACTCATGAAAGCAAACTCTCAGACAGCACACTTGTGAAGCATGGCTGGCTGCTGGGTGAGCTTCTTTTTATCCAAGACAAAATCCAAGCCTCCTGCCACTCATCTGGTTTGAACTGACATAACTGCATAGGAATCAGTGGGACCTCTGTGCATTCTTGAACTGAATTGCCTTAAACCTAAGCTTGAAGTGCCTTCCTAATCAGGACTTTAAACTCATTAAAAAGAAGGAAAAAGCTGGTGGAGGAGAAAAAAGCTCTATCCCTGCATGTCATGCACATCTATGTCAATGAATAACAAATATTCATTTCCAAGATCTAAATAGCGAGGAAGATGCATCACACATCTATTAACAAGGCTAAAGGCCTCATATTTTTTAAGATGTCTGGATATAATCCTATCACCTAATACTACTAAAGTAGTATCAGAATATATGCATCAAAATGATGCATATCTTGGGCTTCTCTGGACATATCACAGACAATAGTGACTGAAAGCTATTTATCTTATGTGAAACTGCTTTACTGTAGAAAAATGATAGGACTTCCATATGTTGATAAGATAGTTATTTCTCATGATTCTGCAATATCTAACAGCAGTTTAACTTTATCAGTTCCTGTTTCCTGTGCATTGTATCTTTCTTCTGATGTCAAAAAGATTAAGACAGCAAACGTACCTTTATTTATGTGGAACTTGAACATGTATGTGTTAAAAGAAGAAATTAAGTAGAACTGAACGTAAGAGCCAAAAGCTAAAAAGGCGGGGGGGGGGGGGGAACTTAGTTTATTTTCTTAAGAAGCAACTTCTAAAGCTGCACAATACAGATATTTATAATAATCTGTATCCTGTTCACGTGGTTTAGTTGTTACTGCATAATGTTTAAGTCTTCTTTAAAGAGAGGAAAAAGTTGGAGTTTGCTTTCAGTCTCATCTTTTTAAATATGAGGGAGGCAGGGTGGTGTTCTTCAACTTTTTCTGCTCAGAATGAAAAATAGAAAATAAAATATTGTTACTGTCTCAAACACCTGACCATTTTTTTCCCATTTTTTCCTGTAAAAAATCCTGTAGTGTAATGGGAAGAGACAGAAGCTTTACATTTCTGCATGTTTCCTAAACAGAAATTTCTTATTCTCCTAGCTGACCTAAATTCAGATTTTAAATAAATCTCAGTTCCGGGCTTGCCTATGTCTTTTTCCCTAAAACACACAAGGCAAAGAAATCTCTACAAAAGCATTTAGGATCTTTTTTTCACATAGGAACTACTCAGATTATCATAACTACTTATAGGGCACTAATACACTGACTGAACATGCATTTTCTTTCTCATCCACTAGCTACTTGGTCATCTTTTCTTTGTAAAACAAAGTGAATGGAGGTTCCTCTTTGACCTTGAAAATGTAAACAGGATTAACACTTTTTAGGTCACTGCTTGCCAGGGCAGCAGATGATGCTGGAGAATCTGATAAAAGTACCAGCAAGCAGCATTAGGCAGATGAGGGGATTACAGCAGAGGGCAGGGGAGCCCTGCCCGCAACCACAACGGAGGACTTCACCCAGACACTGGCTGAGCTGTCAGCCCACAGCAGGCGAGACCTGCTTCATCTTGGCGCCAGTGGGATGGGTGCGAGGAGCTGAGGACACAGTTTAGACAAGGCTTTACTGGGGCATCTGCTGTTGTTGGTGCTAAACTACTTCTGTTGCTACTAATAGCAGCAGTAATACCTTCACTGGTGTAATGCCTTTTGTAATTCTTTCCTGACTTAAATCAGAAATCAATTGGACCTTACATGGTCAAATATTTCCCCTGCAAAGAAAGATAACATTTGACATGATAAACTGTGGTCTGTGAGGAGGAGATCGAACTGCTACAGATAGCAATTAAATCTGCTGAATGGTGTACTCTTTCATGCAAGTGCAATTAACCATTAATTTATTTGAGAGCAAGTATATAAAGAAATCTTTTTTTCTTTAATACTTCAAGTTATGCCTATAACCTTAATGTAAAAATAAGTTGAGACCTTGGATTCTTTTCTTCAAAAATCAGACTAGTTTATTGACTTAATTAGACAACTGAAAGGTAGAAAATATTAACCAGATTTAATCAGTCCAAACAAATATACAAGTTTCCATCAAGACCTAAAAATGTTTGTAAATATATCAAAATGATTTGTGAAATAAAAGTTCATTGATATCGCACACAACGAAGAAAAGTACTGACTTTCCTGCTGTTCCATTTCAATATTTTCATTCAGAGTGAAACATTGAAATTTTTAATTCCTAATTTATTCTTTACTACACAATCAAACACAAGATTTTTAAAATAATATTAAATCTTTCCCATCTTACCAAATCTTGTAGCTTCCAACAATTTAAACAAATGTCAAGATGAATTTTCCTTATAGAAATGTTATAATTCTGGGAACTGAACTGAACTCAGATTTTGGTGAAGGATAAAATACTTCCCGTATTGGGACTTGCATTCTGCCTGGGCTTGAACTGAGACAGCTTAAATCTGACTATGGATTCAAAGCTAGCTATTTAGCTATGGAGTAACAAGTGAAGTGAAATAAAGGAAACTTCTTTGCAAAAGCAAAAACATACCATTTTTCTGCAGGGCTAAAATCTGGGGTAAAATCATCTGTTTCCTGTAAGATTTGTTTTTTATAATTTGTTTGGAAAGCAAGCCGCAGTTTAAAGTAAAAATACAGTGAGAGGAGGGTGATAACAGGAAAAAAAAAAAAAAGAAAAGGAAGATTTGCTATTTTATACCTTGTTTTCACAAGAAATTTGGTCACAAACGTCATGTATTTCACAGCCAGAAAATATGAGTACAAACTTTAACCACAAGCTGCATTAGGTTCATGATATACGTGTATATCCTGTGTGCAAGGCACCAGCTTGCTGAGCTGTTTTTGAGATCTGTCGATACTCTCACTGACCGGCAGATTTTTGAGTTTGAGCAGGTCAGTCATACAGCAGCTAAGCAAGGAGACATTATTTGCAAGATAATTTGCTTCTACTTAGTTTTGGAACAGAATTCCAAAACCATGCAGCAGGACTTAAGTACCTCAGCTTTCTCTGAGGCCTTTGTGTTTTGGAAAATGACCTTTTGGATGCCAAGCTAAGCTTAGGAAGTTTCCATCAGCCACCTAGTCCCAGTGCTTTAGAAAACCTGATTACCGCAACTTCATGCTAAGCACTTCTGAAAAACAGTGCATTGTATCTCACTCCACAGTGCCCAGAGTAGGTAAAATGGTGGGGGTTACATTCAAAAGACATAACATTTATAATGCAATGTGTTATAAACAAGGTGCAGTAGGCTACATGATTAATTGCATGAGCAGGCTCTGGAATACATGAATATGGAAGGGGAAAAGCTGCCATCTCTACTGTGGGCATGCTGACCATGCATGGTGAGTGTGGCATTTCTGGACAGCCTAAAGGACCTCAGTCAAAACAATGAGGCCAAAGCCTCATCTCTGACCAACATACTGCAGGATCAAAGCCAACCTCAACATCAACTTAGATGTTATACTCATGAAATCATATTTTTAGTTCTTTGATGCTGAGGTTTCTGCTTCTGATAGAGAAAAGATACTGATCTAGTCATGTGTATATTAGCAGCTCTGTTTCTGTTTCAAGATCAGTCACGTTGCTATCACAAATTCTTTCCCAGGATACTTAATTTGACTTATATTTTCTTTTTTTTCCTGTTCTTTCTAGTTGAACAGCAGAAAAGCGAGGGTAGTCAGGAGACGCGGAGCCTAAGCCCTCACCACGGCTTTGATAAATCACAGTTAAATGACTGCCCAAGAGATTCTGGCTGCTACATCTCATCAGAAAATTCAGATAATGGTAAAGAAGAAGTAGACCCAGAAACCCTGTCTGACATGGTGCAGTCAGTAACAATCACTGAGTCAAACTGATTCAGTCCTGCTGCTTTGCTGCAGATTTTCGGAAAACTCAATCAGATTTGCCAGTACGATGGCACAGAAGCAGAACACAAAATATCCTCAACACTGAAAATATACTTCTGGCTGATGTATGATGCTCTACACTGTTTGATATGTGGACATTTGATAGCTAAACGTTAGCTGATAATCTCTCATGCTTTTCTTTTCAGTGAATCCACAGATATTTCAATGAAAAATTTTATACATATGTATTTATAAATATTTGTACAAAAATGCATTTTCTATAATAATAGAGAATTGGTTTAGGTAGTGGTACACAATCTGCACATGCTCATTTCTGGAATTGTCCAAAATGTAAATATTGTACATATTTATTTTAAAAATATACGGATTAATCACACTCCCTATTTTCAGATGTGTTTTGCTGATATTTGTACAGAATGTATTTTCATGGATATATCATCATAATGAAAAGGTGGATACATTTGCATCCTACTTTGAAAAGTACCAAGCTAATTCTCATTGATATTAAAGCTGTTTCATACCATTCTTCTCCAAAATGGGCTCTAAAGTAGACTGTTACCTCCTACATTTTATCCTGGCGGTACAAAAGAACTGTAGTGTGAATCAGAATCAAGCTGTCTGTGTTCATTATCTTTTAGATAACATAGCCATCTGACTGGCTTATGCAATTTCTTTATTGTTATTTTCACACCTGTTCTCATTCTTCCCAAGCATTATACAGAAAACGCAAGCTTGGAGCAAAAAAAAAAAAGTCAGTATCAATACTATCCTTTTATGACCATCTTTTGTGAAGCTCTTGCCTTTCATGTGTGGTGTGAACTTTGTTAATAGAGTATTTGTTTGTATACAAAACCCAGAAGCTAATATGGCTATTGTGCAGTTGTCTTTCCTATGAGATTTTATTGTCATTTCCCAGTATATTTTGCACTGGAATACACATTTTAATTGCCTGTCTTCTTTTAGAGTACTTCATTTGATAATAAAAGTAACCGTGTGTTTGGGTCTTTTAAAAACTACTTGATTTTTAATGTGGTCATTACATTTAAAACACTGCTCTGTTCTAAGACTAACAGAGAAAATGGCAGCTCCTCTGAGCACCTTTATCGTGTATAATAATTTGTGTGTCAAATCAATAGAGAAATTCTTTGCTCACTAATTAGTCACATGATTTTCATAATTTAAGACGTTTTGCATTTACGCTAAAAATTTTCTACATATTGCTGAGAGCTTAAAAGAAAATCACCTTCAGAAGAGATGAAAGGCAGAAAGTTCCACCCAAAAGGGGGTATTTCTGAAGAAGCCATAAACAAATGGAAAGCTTTTCTTCTTCCCACACCCACACCTCCCCCCCCAAATGGAAATGTTTTCTGTAGTTTTCATGACCCCTCAAACAACTGCTGTCAGACTCCTAACACACAGATGTGCTTTGAAGGCTATAGTGTAAAAACAGCGATTTTAGAAAGCTGCATTAACTAGATTTCAAAGTTTTGGAGTAAATAAACTCTGTTTAGAAAAACAAACAGGAATGGGAGATGCTAAGATTTGTTTCTGGTTTTAACTTACTTCTTACACTGGCAACAATTATCATCTTTTGAGAATTTAACCCTGGGTACAGTAGAGATGCAGAATCCCTTGATGGGATGAAGTATATGAGAGCTTATATCAAGCAGCTGTATTTGTTTCTTAATGCTTTTCTAACCAGTATTGTGTCATGACATGCAGTACTGATTTTACTTAATATGAGTTCAATAACTTCTGAAATAATGTATTCAGATTGTTTTCTAGCATCATCTCATTCTAGAGAAGGACTAAAATCAGCCTGAATTCCTCTAAGAGGGGCTTATCTTTTGGCAATTGTGGCAGAGGCACTTAGTCTTCAGGTTGCTTCTATTTAGACAGCTGTAAAATTGCTGAGCCTGTAAAAGTATGTTGAGGTGATTTTAAATATAATTATGACTGTCAAGAAACAGCTAAATTAGCTGGGTCAAGGACTAACAGCCACAGAGACCAGAGATGTAGCATGATAAAATACTCTGAGAAATGTTTATTTGCATATGTTTGCAAATGTAAATAGGCCTCCGTAACTAGTTACAGTGACAGGCAAGGCTTTCAACAGAGGAAAATCCCCATCAGCTGCTATTCTTTCACAGGAATCAAACCCTGAATAACTTGGGCAGGTGGCAAGAGGATAAAGGTGTAAAGTTAACTGAATGGTAACTATGGGCATTGAGCTGTGATTTAACCACTCCTGTTTCTAATCAGTAAGGCTTTGTCCAAACAGCTTCTTGTTCGGAAAAAAGTATGTCAACTGAAAGCTTGTTCAAGACATTTGTAACTTCCTGCGAAGGCAGAGCAGATTAGATCTCAAACTGAGAAACTTCCGCTCTCTCGAGCTATTCTGAGAAATAGGAAAGAGGAAATTTTGTAACACGGCAAAAAAAAATGAGTGTTTCCTACAAGAGCAACCTTTTTTCATGTCTCAGTGGTTTCATTAATCACACTGATCATGGACTAAACTGTTTGTACTGGCATCAACAGTTCTCCAACCAGCTTTAGTCCTGGGTAATCTGAATAAAAGGTAATTCTGGGGACTCTTGGAGAAAGTCTGGTGGAGATCTGAGCTACTTTTGAGGTTTCTTTAAAATGCCCATGAAACAGGGAAGAGAAGCAAGCAGCAGAGGTTCTGCTCCTCTCTGCCACATGCTCAGTGGTGTCATGTCCCATTTCATTTTACTAGCCCTCCTCCATGACTAAGGACTGTAAGGTTTGTAGGTCTCTTATTTGGAGATAACCGAGAGCCCACTGCTCCCTGCAGCTACAGAGCATGCAAAAAGATGCCAGCGCAGCCAGCACTAGCAGAGGGGAAGCTCATGATGCTCGCCTCCCACCGGTGGGGTTTTCCCCGGCCACAGGAGCAGCGGTGCCGGTGCAGCAGTCTTCCCCCCATTGCTGCGGCGCTGGCTGATGGCACGTGTGCTGCCCGCGGCACAGAGCTGGCGGCACAGGAAGACAGAGGTGATGCAAATCAAAGTTGAGGTGGTGGCAGGCACCCTCAGCCCCAAGGAAGAGCCGCCTCTGAAACTTAACGCCGCTTTCAGAAGCGTTGCCTCATGCTCAGCCCCATTTGACTGCTGTCCACAGAGGAGTGCTGCTTTATCATCAAGGAGGGTAGCACAGTGGCAGACTGCAGCCCTGCGATCCGTTTGAGTGGCCTGCAGATCCCAGGAGTCAGCACCCTGCTCTCCAGGGTTTATAATAAAACTTTTTTGTGTTTTTCCAAATTTCAAGTGTGATTGATGAGAAGCTCAACATGAGCAGCAGTGTGAGCTTGTAGCCCAGGAAGCCAAGTGTGTTCTCTGCTGCATCAAAAGGATCGTGATCAGAAGGTCAAGGGAGGGGATTCCCCCCCTCTACTCCACTCTCATGAGACCCCATCCGCAGTACTGCGTTCAGCTCTGATTTGTCTTACCTAATGAACCCATCAGTCTGTAGCTCCTTAGCTGTCTCCGAAGTCCTGAGGGCTGGCCAGAGGGCTGGCACTAGCTAGCATCCTCACCACAGACTGAAAACCAGCCAGTGGTTCTGTCAAGCCCTGTATTTTACTTGGCCCTAGAAAAAAGTCTTGCCTGTTCACTCTATGACCATCAAAAGTGATTCTCCTGTCTAGGAAAGGCCAAGAAATGCCACTACAAACACATGACAAAAGGGACTTTGGGGGATATAATACACTCAGGGAAACAGAGCTATTAAAACTACAGAGTCACTTCATGTATGCATAATAAACAGCAGTCATTGCCATGAACCTGAATTCCTTAGGAAATGTATATTCTCTAGAAGGGGTTAAGAAGTGGGAGGTCCATGATAGGCGAGGGGGATCTGAGATGATCATTTTATTTTTCTGTGGCTAGGCAGAATTTGGCCTGACATGCCTAGGAATCTCTGCTGGGCATGAGATCTGTCTGCTGACAGCAAGAGCTCAGAAAATCTGCCTGTGCCAGGATGTCCTGCACAAAGGAGGGACAAGAGGGCTGGAGGGCAAGTGGTGTTCCTTAACAGTTTACATACCTTGGCTGCTTAATTTAAACCTGGCAGTGTTCCACGAGGCATGTACTCCCTGGGCAGAGCCCACATGTCCTCACCTCCTAAGGCCCATTCCCCATGCCAACTAACTACATAATGCCCACCCTACTCAGTGGTGATCTGAAGTGAGGCTGTGGCAAACCCTTGGTTTACTCAAATAATTCACATTCAGGGATCTCAAATTTTTAAGTTTGATTCTCCATAGCTCCCCTGTGCTCACAGTGAGTGAGGATTAGATGCCCCCTTCCTACTGTTCCATTACTTTCCTGTTATTAGAAGCTGTGCAACCAAGGTTTTCCAGAATACCTATCTCCGTTCTGCAGTCATAGTTTCTGAAGTTATTCCATATTCACATACAAAATAACTCCTTTGTGTGCCATGTAGGCATGTTGTGCAACTCAGCATTAGGACACACGAGACAGGTCAAGAGCATGCAGGGCCATAGGGTAGTTTTGACAGACTGCGGGCAAGCTCGTTGTCACTGTTTGACTACCAGTCATGTCCAAAAGGCCAAGGGAGGACATGGGAAGACTTCCACCTCAATCATTCCCAAGTCTTAGCTTTCCCGCAGAAGCAGCCAAACTGTGTGAATCATTGCTACCCGAGTGCAAACTAGCATACAAGCATTAAGAGTTACTTGGTGACTTGGGACTGGGTTTGAATACAGCAGTACGTACTCTGCTGTCATAACAGACAGCCTCTGGTGCTTCTGCTCTCTCAGTTTTTGAAGTACCCTCCTCTGAATGCTCCTGACCTGCTTTGCTTCAATGTCCAGTACTCCGTGCAGGTCCCAGTGACTGCTCATGGAACCAGTTAGCTCAGCCAGAGCTGAAAATCAGGCCGCAGCTTTTTGCCACTTTTGTGTGAAAAGAAACAAGGTACTTGTAAGTTGTGCCTGTGTTGCACATTATATCACAAATCTCTCTAAAATGCTTACCATCATAGTTGAGAGCAGCCCCTTGCTGGCTATCAAAAAAGCATTCTCCAGGGAAAGCACTTCTTAAAATACTGTCAGCAATAACCTTACACTTTTACAGAGTGCAAATGTAAAAGAAATAAAAGAGAAGAGAAAGCCACTCATGTGGGGAAAATGTGCTTTAGAGAAAAATGAATACAGCAAAACTGAGGAACTTACATGCTTTCAAAGAAATCTCTCTGTTTATTACCTAACTGCTTTGCCTCCTAAGTTTGCTCTCATCTGTAACGTAAGAGGTGAATGACTAGCATCATTCTTTACACCGGCATATTAGAATAAAATGTAACTTACTGGAAGAACAGTTATTTGTCTTTAAATACCTTTGTGGTAAAAATACACAGTAAATGCTTATTTTACTTCCTCACCTATCTGTCTAGCTACAGGGCTATTTAAAGACAGCAGTGAAGTATCAGAAGGAGCTAAAAGATTATCAGCGTAACTGAATAGCTCTGCGCCACTCAATTAATGCTATGAACATGCCTACAGGACATCTACCTGTCTTTTTAGTTCTGCTTTATTTTTAGACAATGTATTAGCAATCTTTGTTCATTCTAACTTTGTTAAGCAAAATGTGCTTTGTAACCCAGAAAAGACTTCCATCTGGGGCATTGAGGGGGATGCTTTTTGGATTTAGCTTTCAGAGCGAAGGGAAAGCCATCATTAGTCGAAGTGTTTGAGTGACCAGTGACTTTTTCAGCTATGGTTTCCATTCAGTAGAGAAAAAAATATGGAAAAATTGACTGGTTTGGGCTGAATTTGTAGACATATATGAAAGTTAGGGGATCAAAAATATTGTATGTTGTGAAAAGCAAGAAAACTACGGCTGTATAGGACTGGTGCTAGAGGTGGTTAGTGAGGTCTATGAAAAGAAAGATGATGGCTGAGTGTCTAGCAGAACAGGATGTGTAGGAGAGAAGCTGCATATAGTCTGACTTTTACACTTTTAACATAGCAGTGAATGTGTATTTACTATAACACTGCTTTTTTCCTGTGAGACAGACCAACCACCTATAATTCCTACATAAACTCAGTCTCTGCAGCACTATAATTTAATGTTTTACTCTGGAGAAAGACCTAAATCTTGCACAAGTGGCAGAGAATTTACACATTATTTGCCAAAACTAAACAAATTTGTGTGAGACATGATTCAACAATATAAGATCCTAGATATCAGTATTAGCTACACACTGTACAGTACTTCACAGTTTCCAAATGGAGTATAGAGGATCATTTAATTAAAACCTACTCAACTGAAAATCCTATTTATCTAAAAACAAATGTTTGCCCTATATATAATATCAACAAAGTATTCACATGAGCAACTAGCAATAAACAACAGAAAGATGCACAATGAATGTCAATTAACACAATTTGCTTTCAAATAAACTTGCAGTTTATGTATACAGCTTTAGTACTGTCCTGTGTATCCATTGTAAAGGTCAATTAACCTCAATTGCAGCTAGTCAGCTTGTTCTAAAACAAAATCAGCATAAGGCACCTTTTTTTTTAAAATCAGCATCTCAGCAATTCAGTTGCCTGGCACTGAAGAACTTTGAAATTACTGAAAGTCTTTGCTAAAAGTTTTATGTTAGGAAATGACCAAAAAAAAAGGGGAAAAGAGAGACGGTGAGATGGGCTGAAATTGGTGTGGTGCCACAGTGGGGCTGCATAAGGCTTTTAAAAATATCATTATTCAGCATAGAATCATGGATTCGGAACAACAAAGAGCTTTGGTATGCATGTGCCTCAAAGGATGAAAATCTTCCTGAGTAAAGCTTTCAATGCACACACTAATCCAAGACTACACTAACAAATCTCTTGAAATGGAAATCCTTGCTGAAAATGGGCTGGGTGCTTTAAACAGTGTCAAAGATTTCTTCCTCCCTTTTTTTCCCCCTCTCCCCTTTGGCTGCCGAATGTCAGCATTTATAGCAAAAGTCAATCAGGTGCTCTCTTGTTCTGCTTAATCAGGAAGAAGTGGTACCACGTGAGCACTGGGAGCTCTCATCTGGAGTTGCGCAAGCATCACTAACTCAAAGGACTGTTGTAGAAAGCAAAGGCAAGTGGTTAGAAGTCTGACATATTGGTCTGTGAAAAGGCGTATGTGTAATATTTTACATGAGAATATTTGTATCACACTTGGGAAAATACAGGTGAATCATTGGACTTAAACTTTTTTTTCTCAGATGTTAATAATTACATTGCTAATTAAAAATAAAACAAAAAAGCACAAACCAAACCCCAATATGGATTATTGATCACACGGTGGGCCATCATTCAGTGGCCATCCCAGCTGCTGACCACACCAGCCATTGAAACAGAGTTAAATCCAACCTGTCAGTGTTTTGAGAGGCTGTTTAACTCACTTCTTAAAAAGTAACAGGAAAGTCAGTGGCTGACATAATGAATCACAATTCTGCCCCTACCAGATGCTTCTACAGTCTTCTTGAAGATGGATATGGTTACAAAATTACTGCAGTGGTGTCTTCACTCTCTAGAAAACAAAACATACAGTACTGTACAAAGACCTAGGGGAAAAAAAGATTGCTTTCTTGGAGTGTACTAGCAAACCTTCATTCACCAGAGGTTAACAGGGGTTTTGTGCTTTCTGTGTCCTTTATGAAATTCATCTTTGCTGAAGGCAGACAATGTTCAGTGTTACAATGCAATCATCTTCCCAGTACTACTGCTACTGAGACTTACGGAATATTAAAAAAAAATGATAAAACTTGAGAACATAATTATACTGGACACGCAAAACTGTAGGAAAATATTTAGTTTTCTGAGTAAAATTTACCCATGTCCTTCAGGCCTATGAAACACTTGTCTAACTGCAACACAGACTCTGACTACAGAGTCTCTTAGCTACATTAGAGTATCCTGACTCGCCGCTTCATCCTACTTCAGTGCTTAAGCCTTCATGAGGGTGATCTTTACTTACCACTTCATTGCTATTGCAAACATCAAACTCCATTACGCTGTTTAACTTTACATCAGTAAAAAGAGCAACTAGTATCCATAAAAAAGGAAAACTCACATCCCTGGCTGATGGGTATGTGCTTTTGAAATTCAGCTGCAAACATGAACATGGTTCATGACTACAGAAGCAGAAAAAATTTTGTTTTCATATTTCACATTGCTAAAAGAAGCTCTCCTAAAAACAAGAGAGTGTCTGAACCTTGGCATTATGGTTTCAGCATGAGATAGAGTGAAAAGAGATGCTTGGCTTGGCTAGCTAAAGATGGATGGTTGGTCTGTATGGACGAGGCTAGAAATCTCCTGCTTATCACTAACTTTCATGTAGAAAGAAAAAGATGTGCTGTTATTGATCCAGGATATGCTAAGATGCTGCAGTTCCTTCAACTGAAAAGCAATATTTACCATGATTTCTTGCTAGTTGAAAAACTTCACAATGAAACAGTTCTGTACCTCCATAAGAACTATTTGCTAAAGGAAAGCATGCCTCATAAATCATGGGGTTTGGTCTGGTAACATTATAAGAAATAGACCATCTGAGTCAGCCAGCTTGAAGTAAGGTAATACCTCCTAAAAGGCATCCTGAACATCATCAGGGTCTTGTGAAACAACATTTTGATTAGCTAAGTGAAAATGAATCACAAGTGTTGGCATACAGCTATGCTATCATTTTATTCAAAGAATGATCAATCGGTAGCAGAGTGATGAAACATTAAACAGAAAGATCAATTCAAGACATTATATTCTTACAAGACTCTTAGCTCCTCTACTCAAGACCTGATAGTTTCCACAAGAGTTATCAGACATGGATGATAATTACAAAGATATGGTAATTGAGGGCATTAAATCATATGTGCGAGCTAGATCTGCTGTCACAGCAAGAACTTCTTCATTGAGAACTGGCAGAGAAGGATTTTTTTCCCCCTTGACTGGCACAGCAGGATCCTCATCCAGCCACTGGCACAGTAACAGGTTCCACTTTAAATCTATCCTATCTACACCCTGTTGAAGTAATTCAGTTAATTGTGTGCATCAGTCTTTGGAGAAATCTTTCATACTGCTAGTTATGTCCTTGGATGAGTATGGTAGCAATCAAGCACTGTGGTGGCACACTGCTGCCTGCTAGATCTGGAATGGCTGCTACAGAGCCAACACCCCACTTAAGCACCAAGGAACCAAGAAGCCCACAAGACTATCTAAGCTTTTAAATGCTATAAATTACCCAAGAGGTGATGTGCTGTAAGCATAAATGTTCACCATGGCACAAAGTACTATATAGGGGGAAAGCTAACCAGAGAATGACTTGACAATTTAAAGAATTTCATACTTATGTTAGTTTATTAAAATTCCTTTTTTAGCTTTAGGAAATAAAAAATTTAAAAAAAAATTTTTAAAAAAAAGAAATAAAAAGAAATAAAAGAAAGACCCAGTAAAACCAAAAGAATTCCAATGAAGGCCAGACTAAACATTCACCCAGATAGCTAAGACACAGTTCTTCTACAGACTGTGCCAATATTGACTTCCATATAAAGTCCTTTTTTTTTATAGAAAAGGTTAACCTTTCACAATTTACTTACTCACGAATTATAAGGTGAACAGAGACACTGATGCAAATGATCCAGTATATTAAAAAATGCATTGAGCCAGGAAATATTCAAAGTTCTGCTATAAATTATCTTTTAAGGTCTGGGATCGTAGATGTAGGGCCTGTGCCAGGCTCTATTAACTGGAATAGCTGGATTTCAAAGGAATCTGCTTTTACAATTGGTCTCTAAAAGATATAGGGGCTTCCTGTCCCACTCATTCGTTAAAGATTATTTAAAAAAAAGGTTACAGATAGCCTAGCACATTGTTAGGAGCTGAGTAGCAAAGTAGACACGGGCAACAGGAGGCATATATTTCAAAGGAGCAAGGTATAATAACATCTGTTTGATCCATTCCAACCCTATCCTAGAAAAGTTATCACTATCATTTATAAAGGTGGGGGAGAAAGAGGTTAAGTTGTCTTGGTCAGCTTTTGATTTGAACTGAAAGTGTTAAGTTGTGATGCTCTCCTTCGCCTATTGCCCTCAGATTGCCATTAGAGAAGTAACCAAAGAAAAGCAGGAAAGAACTGAGTTTATACACGCTGATCTGAATAGTAAAGCTTTTCTGCTTCTCTGTCCTAGGACACCAGAGAGATGAGTTCACACACCCTCTCTTATATTTTTAACGACTATTCCACTGAGTCAGAGAACTTATGGTAATGACAGGAGTTTGAAAGAACAGGAGTCTATGAAGAAATTCCCCCAAACTTCCCACAGGCTGGAAGTCCCTAAGGTGTTAGGTCCTAACTTAAGGCTTGATTGCATGAAATAGCCCATGTGGGGTAGTAATACTGCGCCAGATCTCTGCGCAGACAAATTTATTCTGCTCTAATACAGCAATTCTTTCCTCTTTATAAAGAAACTAGGGTTGTGGGGTAAGGTTTTGTACTGGAGGTCAGTTCCAATTAAGCCCCAAACAATTACAATATCCATGCATGTATTTCCTGAAGAAGGCAAATCTTCACAAGATAAAACTGCGAAACTCCAGAATCAGAGAGTTTAGTTAGAGATGGGATGAGTACCTCTCCCTACAGATTTGTCCCTTAGTACTTTACAACTTGCCAAAGTTTGCTGAGATGAATGGAAAGGTTTTGATACAAAGTGGGACAGTCTTTAAAATTAATTGTATTTTTCCCTTAAATATGAGTATTGTGCCAGTTGTTGAGAAGTGAAAGGGGCAAAAAGAGAAAGGTGGAAAATAAATCTTTCCTTGGGAACAAGGTACGCTATAGAGGTATTTCCTATGTACACTGTGCTGAAAACAGTTTGGAGGGACCACTCTGGTCTATCTTACCTGCTGTGATTGAGGCAGAACAGGGTTAGTGCTTGGACAGCAAGAGAAATTCCCCAGGAAAGGAATTTCCTCTAGCAGGCATATTGTCTTTTGCTAACAAGAAATGCCAAAGAGATGCCAAATTTCAGAAAGGGTTTAAAGAGAACTTGCTTCAGTGTCCATTCCTTCAGTGAGCTTATGTGAATCCAGTGTTCTATACCTTTGCAAAGCCAAGAGACAGCAGACTACACAGTCAGCTGGGTTTGGGTTCCACAGTTCTTTGCTCAGTGTGTGAAGCTTTTGCGATGGCCATGCAAGTTCATCAGTCAAGCATGAAGCAACCAGACACCATGTCCTCACATGTTCAGGCACTCTTTACAACCCACAGTATTTTAATACTGTATGAAGTGAAATGCCCAGCTAAAGCTGTTTTCTCCTTCTTCTGCCAGAAGGCAAATTAGCAGTAGTGAATTTTACAACTACACTTTCTTAGTTGTTTTAAAGTCAGTCCGTAACTTATATGGTCACTTTCTTAGCAAGAAAAGTGCTGGTGCAGTATCTGCCATACAGGCTCTAGCTATCTCGCACTTAACCATACTTTTTATTTAACCAAGAAAAATAACTCCTCTTGTGTCTAGTCTCTTCAAGAGGTGACTTACTTCCTGTGTAATTTCACTTTGTGCAGCATGAAAAACAACTATGCTGTTCATCTCTTCCTGTCTCCTCATTTAGCTCTAAGGTATAGAGCTCGGTACTGTTGCACATTATGCCAGAGCTATTAAGCAGCATACTGGTGCACCGATCTGGAAAAATGTAGCAGTCAATGACGCTGGCTGCATTCAGCACGAGCCTCGTAAATTGTGGGCACATTCTCTGCATCACTTAAGAGGTGCAGAGGTAAAAGAGAGAAGCTGTGCTACCTGCATGCATGATTGATTGCCAGCACTGAAACGTTCCCTCAGAGCACGCTGCTCCTCCTCTGCCTCCTTTGCTCCAAGAGGGAGCACGGGGGGTGTGCCCAGGTTATATCACTGCCCATCCGTCTTCATTGTGCCTAAGGCCTTGGAGATGCCACTGGATGCTACATGTCACAGCAGCTCCCTGGCTGCTCCAACCTGGCTGTGGGCTGGCAGCCAGTCAAGGAGTTAAGAAGCCATAACCATTTCCTCACTCAGCTTCAAAAAACGTGGACTCAGCAAAGCTGAAGCTCTAGCCCAGCGCCTTTGCTGAACACAGAGCCTGGGACGCGGGTGTATTTTCACCACTTGCATTCCCCCCTCAAAGTATGAGACTGGAACGTTTATGCAGAATTCATTTGCTGAGTTTTTAATTCTTTGCAGGCGAAACAGTGTGTCAGCAGGTATTGTCTTGCTCTCTGAAAGAAGTAATCATCTTCAGCAGCACTTCCAGTCAGAATGTCTCCAGGGCCGACTCCAAGCTCTGCAAAGTCAAAGCGGATGTTTGAAAGAGAGGGCTCTGGGTTCAGCTCCAAAGCTTGTCAAGACATTTTAAGTATGTGAGATGGCACTCCTTGGGAAATACTGCTGTCCCTGTATTATGGGCATAAATTGTAACATAAAGAGACCCAAGGTTTGCAAAGGTTCCTAAGCAAAATGGTGTTTCTCTGTGCTCTCCCTGGGTCTTGTACCTCTGAGGATATCAGCACCTCACCTCCTGCTGGTGTAAGCTGGCACAAAATTTGGGAAACAACCTCTTAGCTGCCGCCTGCAAGGCAGCTTCAAAACAGTACCTGCCTGCCGTGGGCAGCAAGACACCAGCCGTGAGGTTCCCATGCTGCCAGGCAGCCCTTGCAAAGGGGCCTCACCCCTCAAATCTTCCATACCAAGTACCCAAGTATCAGGAATGATGCTCAAGCAAACTGTTCATGGTGTGGGCACAAAACCACAATAAAAACCCTTGCATCAATAACTGTTTCTGAACTAAGATAAATACATCTCTCACTTGCTGGGCGTGACCTAAAAATTGATGTGCTCTTCCTCCTCTGACCTTGATACTTCTGTCTCCAGCGTACAGGTAGCAGCCATACCCTTCTCCCCAGACCCATCTTTCCCATCCATGCAAGGCTTTCTGTGCAGGTCTCCAGAGCTGCAGTGGACAGGGAGAATCCAATGGCCAAGTTGCAAGGCTTGACTTCCAGCAGCCCAAAAGGACAAGGGTGAATCCTCTGCTGCAAATGATGGGGTGCATCTCACCCAGACGTGGTCCCTCAGTCAGTGCTGTCCACTCACCCCTCTATGATATGCGCCTGATGCAGCCATCCTGGGCTCAGCACTTGGATTTACCAAAGAAATAACATCGAACTGCACAATGTAGGGAGACACTGGTGAAACTTCCAGCCTCACGCCTGTGTCAGGAAGACAGCCAAGCTGAAACCACCTACCCAAACAAAGCCTCCCAGGAGCTTGGGGCTCTCACAGCCCCGGTCACGGCAGCACTGGTCTTCATTAATGACACACAGGGAAAAAGCCCTGGCTGTGTTAGGGTCACTGTGACTAGCACATGCAGGGCACAGGCAAGGGGAAGGTATGGGAGGTCACAGCCCCTGGCCAGGCATGGGGAAGTGAAGCACAAGGCCATAGCATGGTGGCTTGTGTTGAGAAGCACCTGTGGGGTGGGATGAGGGATCTCTGAGCCTCCTGGAGCTCCCCAGGACCTGACAGCTCAGCCGTCAGGTCCTCCTCCATGTTGTAAGCAGACAGGGAGGGGAGTGCCTCCCATTTGGAAAGTGGGATAATTTAAGACATCAAGATTTGGTTTATTTGTCTTTGCCCTGAAAACGTTGCATTAGAAAGCTCCTGTTTTCTGTGGTGTTATAAAGGATAACAAATGGATGGAGAGGCCAGAGGACTGAGCGCTGGCAGACAAGGCAAGAGCCACACTGAGGAATACCTCATGTTAAACAAGCAAGATATTTATTCTGCTCTACATAGCATCGGCTAGGCCTCATTCAGAGAATGGCATTCATATGGGAGCACCG
This sequence comes from Coracopsis vasa, assembly GCA_026283785.1. Classification (NCBI taxonomy): domain Eukaryota; kingdom Metazoa; phylum Chordata; class Aves; order Psittaciformes; family Psittacidae; genus Coracopsis; species Coracopsis vasa. Next base: position 30,361 of record JANHGB010051544.1, read on the forward strand.
CATTTTAAAACAGACAGATAAATTGGAGAGAGTTCAGAAGAGAGCAACAAAAATGATTAACGAGTTAGTAAATAAGACCTCTGAGAAAAGGTTACGAGAGCAGGGCCTGCTCGGTCTGGAGGAAAGAGGACTGAGGGGAAGCATTACTGCCTTCAAATATGCAAAGGGCTGTTATGGAGAGGATGTAGACCAATTATTCTCATTAGAGAATAAGGACAGAACAAGAAGTGATGGGATTAAGATGCATCAAGGGGGGATTTAATTTTAATGTTAGGCAAATGTTATAACTGTTGGAGAAGTTAGGCAACGGAACAAGTTTACAGAGAAATTTGTGGAATCACTCTAACCAGTGAAATATGTGCCTGACATTAGAGACTTGTCTGTCAGGGCTAGGCTAAGCCTAATGAAATTCAGAATCTTTCTCCAGCACACGGCAATGTTCCTGAGCCCCTAACAGGCAGACAACAAGGACTTCTAACAAGCAGAAAGCTATCAGTGCAGAGGAAAATGAAAGGTCTTTGTGTATACACATGCATGTGCTTGTATATGAATACTGCTGAAATAAACAATATACAGCAGAAGAAATGTTATCAGTAGTCAAAACCCTTACTGATATCCCATGTTTTGTGCCAAAATGCCGTGTCTCCACATCAGTCTTTCTCCAGCACTACAGAAGCCATGACTGTGACATCAGTAAAACTGTATATAGTTTTGGGTCCCCATTCTGCATGCTTTTACCCACAGCATGATGATCTCAGCAGGAAGTTCACTGAGCCTGATGTACAACCAAAAGAACAAATAACGTGGAAGTTATTAGCTATTGCCCATGGATGCTACTGCATCATATTAACCCCTTCGCCTAGTTCAGATACAACTGCACAACTAAAACCAGGTCCTTCCTACTCAATGATTACCTTAACTGCAAGCCAGAAATCATCAAAGGCACAAGCGGGGAACCACAGATGGTAATGAAAGCACTGTGGTACTCCCACTACTACCTGCAGTGTTTGAACACTGCAGAGCCTGATAAATGTCACTTTCTTGCTATGAAAATAGAGTGCAAACAGAGAAGCAGCACTATCTGAAATTCAAACATTTCCTTACATTTAGATTCTCAACACCACTTCTACGGTGGTGTCTCAAATGCCTTGAAAATCAACATAAGCAACAGCACTCGATACATTTGGTGATTTTTTTCTAAAACATGAATTTCAACTTTTGTCATTAAAAGAATGGCCAACCCAAGCCTCACACACTTGGTCTGCTCTGAATCTTCGATGGCTATTCTGACAATTCTGAAAATTCTGGACTAAAGAATACAGTTAATTGCAGGCAGGCAGTTTATGTACCATTTAGCTGAGAGCAAGGTTTTATGATGAAGTTATAAATTCATTTGAAACAGAATAAATAGTCTGAAGCTATCATAAGCAAAATCTTAATCCAACTGTGAAACACTGAAAAGGGTGACAATGTAGTCAAGTGCAAAGCAAAACTACTTATTTGCTAATATGATGTAGTAATCTGGAAACACTCCTCTCCTTGCTGTAGGTCAGTGCTCTGCAGAGGTTATCATCGCTGGCCATGCTCTTTGTAACATTTTTTGAGGCTATCGTAAAAGCAAGCAAGAAGCATGTGTTGATAAAGAACTGATTTGAAATGTCAGCCTTACGGGAGAAGGTGCCAGCACAGCTAGCCGGCTTTTCGGGTTTTTTCACAAGTACAAAAAGATTAAAACCTTCCTGGTCAGGAAGCAAACCCTGAGGAAAAGAAGCCGAAAGTCTGACAGGGCTGTGAACCTCACAGTCACAGCAATAATTTTGCAAATGACTAATAATGAGGAGTCGATAATCCAAAGGATGATCTCTGAAGTGAAGAGCACCAAATTACTTAGGGGAGAAAATCAATTATCTCCAATGCAGTTTTGTGGCTGCACAGCCTACAATATGCAAATGCACAGAAGTTACCATAGTCACAGAAACCTGAGTATCAAAGTTACAAAAAATCCAAGGAATTTTACAAGAATCACTGAAAAGATAGCCTCCTCATGAATGGATGCATATCTGCTTTATTGACACAGCTACAATGTTATTTGAATATTCTTCGTCACAAAGTCTGACAGCCGTCTAGAGATGTCAACATCTATGAAAGAGATGCTGCACTGTGGTGAAAGCAGAATGGGGTGGCTGGATCTGGGAGGCAGTACAGAAATCAAACTAGCATCAAATACTGTGGGCAGATTTTTAACATCTTTTCTCTTGCTAAGTGGTGTCTAACTCCGTAACTGGGTCACTGAAATTAATGGAACTACTTGCAAGTAAGACAGTACTCAGCATGCCTTAGAGCATCAGAGTCTGACCCACAGTACATATTCAAAAGTCACCTTGTATTTTAATGTATCTTAGACTTGAGGGGCTTTTAAAATTATTATTAATTTAGAAATAGATTTCTTATTGGGATCAGGCTCTTTTTTTCACCAGAAGTACAAATGTCTTTAGAGGAGACGTCTGAACATTTGGCCACTTGTTACTAAAAATCCCATTTCCATGCGTGTGTAATCCACATTCCCAGAAGGTTTTGAGAGTAAGAGCTTATTGTTGATGAAAACGGAGAGGCGCAGCCTAAGGGCTGCTTGGGAACTCCAGATGGATGGAGGCCTCCAAGGGGAAGGTGCTTTCCTCCAGCATCTGCTGGTGAGCCAGGAAAATGACTGTATGGGACAGACCTAATTTACATTGCTGTTAAGCATTGGGTTTGGGCACTTTGGTTGAAATACATTTAAATTCTGGATTTAAGGATAATAAAATACTATTATCCCTGCTGGGGGATAATTGGCAAAAGGACTGTATTCATTGTGCTTGGAATGAAGAGCTTCCCTAATTACAAGCACTGTCTTTAAGACCACATGAGGGGAACCTCTGAAAAGGCTGGGAAAGAAATGAGACAAGAAAAGTTTCTTCCAGAGCAGCTTACTTAGGAGCAAGGATTTTTCTCAGCCTCAGTGTGTCACTGGTATTTTCTAAAAGTGGGAACAGAATGCTGTCACTTCTTGAGGCATCGGAAATGAGCTGAAAGTACTTGGACCCAAGCCATGGAGAGAGAATAACCTAGCTGAGGGACGTGGATAAGGACCTCCTAGCCTTATTACATGATCTGAGAAGATGGGACAGACACTTTCCTCGGGGTTAAAAGCTAAAAAAAGGCAGTGAGGCATCTTCGTGCCCACAGGTGAATTTCCCCAATTCTGGACAATAACGTTTTAGACATAACACAGAAGATGGAAAAAGTATTTGTGAATTGCCTCAGCACTTGCAGCTGTGAGAGATGGACTGGGGTTAAGACTTCACTTGGAGGAGGAATTCTCGGTTAATACTATTTCTCTGTTTCTTAAGCTTATTCTGTGACACCTTTTATACCTGCCAATAATGGGCTTTTCAGAGACATTCACTGCCAGTGAGTATGTGGGGCTGAATTACACCTTCAAATATAACATCATTTAGTGTCCCTTGTTGCTGGGATAGGGCACTAAGCTGGAGTTATTTAAATATTCTTAAAAATAAACAAATGAACAAACCAACTCCTAAAAACCTGAATATAGAGATCTTATTATTACCTGCAGTACTTTGCTGAAAGCATGGTGATTTGTAAGAAGCTGTAAACTTGCCCAGTCTAAGGTCCACTCAAGCATAAGAGTGCGGCCAGCAGGTCACCAGAGATTATCTTTCCCCTTTGCTCTGGTGAGTACTGTGTTCAGCTTTGGGCACCCCAGCTCAAGAAAGACAAGGAACTACTGGAGAGAGTCCAGCAGAGAGCTATGAAGGTGATCTGGGACTGAAGCATCTCTCTGATGAGGAAAGGCTGAATTAAACTGACACTGCACCAGCATAAGCACGAGCACTAAACTCCCACTGAGGGAACTCTTCTTTTTTCATTGGGTATAAAGTACAGCTGAGTGACCCTCAAAATAAACATTTATAGCAAAAGCAGTCAGTCATAGCCAAGACAGCTGGATAAGAACTACTGTGCAAGTAGCGCTTCAACTGCACTCTTCCCTCTCTTGGAGCAGCACTGAGTTATGCACACTTGCATGCTACAGTATATGATGTGTTCTAATACTAAAGATATTTATACAGAAATAATTACTAATAGCAGGATGTAGAGACTACACACTATAATCTATGCTGCTGGGCATTGCTTTGCTTAGGCTCATTAGTAACAAGAATTATCATACTAGAGAAATATATTGGTCTGCCTAATACAGCAAGTGAAAACAGCTGTCTCAGAAGGAGACACTGTGAAATATTTACACATATTAGATCTCTGAAGGCACTTATGGCATACACAGGCCTTAGAAAAGTTCTCTCCTAACACCTATTTTGTACAAGTCAGCCACTACTCTGCAACTTGAAAATCATTATCCTTTCCATCAATTTCTGTTCCTACCCTTATTGCCGACCCAAAAGTCCAGTCTGAGTCTGGACACAACATTTAGCCTTTCATAAGACAGATCTCTTCAAGTATTCAGTTCACAAAATCTTGATAAGGATTTTTTTTTAGTAGCATACATATATTTAAAGAGAACATGGGAGCTGGTTGCCTTAGTAACAAGATCTTTCAGCCATTGTGTTTAGTGTTTACTCAGCACTAGAAATGTACACTGTATTGAGAAGAAATGTGGTATTTTCATTAGTCTGCTCCTGTGTATATGCCCATCAGCAGCAAATGCATACTGTGTAGTTTGACTTTCCATTTCTGAGCTATGTGAAACCTCTGAGAAAAGAGTATGCAGAAATGAAACCAGGACACCTGGTGCAATGTATTTTTGTTAGAAGTATTTTGAGAGAAAAAAAAATGTGAGAGTTTAGAGCACTGCACTAAAGATACTCCTTGTCTCACAATTATATCTCTAGCAGCAGAAGAGTGTAAAACACATTTCTGTTCCATCATTTCATACTCTGATGAAGAAACTCTACAGAAAATAGTTTTGAAATAGTACATTTTTACAGTGCTAGCTTCCACAACTGTATTAATGTGTAGTACAAACTTAATAAGCACTGTTAAATGCTGGTTTATCTCACCTTCGGTGGTGGGAGGTGAGGGAATATATATTTAAAGGGCTGTTTCAAAGCCTGGTTCAGTCTGGCAGAAGCAATGCATCAATTACAGCTACATCAATTAAAATGCAGGAGAAATTAGGCAGAATAGATCCATTTAATTTTGGGTCTAGCCAGGATGCCAAAAGGATTTTATCTCTTCTTCTGCAAATATGCCATGGGTTTTTTTACCTCAAGCAAGACATCAGAGTTGCCTTCAGATGCTAAGCAAAAATCTAGCATTTCCAGCTCCCCAGGGCCTCTTGGGAGGGGGCATGAAGGGGCTGACTGGGGACAGGGTGCCACCTAAAGCGGCACCGAGCCCCGTCCTTCCCTCCAGGACTGTGCTGAGCCTGGCAGCGCTTTGCTCCAAAATCACAGGCAAAACTCCCCTTGGCTTTGATGGACTGTGTTTCAAGCCATAAGGGCTGAATCAGCCCCTTCCCACTTGGCTAGTGAGAGCCAACAGATCACAGCATGGCGCTGCAAGAGCATGTAACTTTGGACCTCATAGTGCCAAACACACAGGGTTGATGCTGGAGAGGACTTAATGGCACAAACTAACCTAGCACCTGTTTGTTGTACTAGTCTGTGCACTACCTCTTGCTTTTTCGGTAACCTCGCCATTGCACTGACAAGAAATCCACTCCTAGGGTGCTCTCTCTCATAATTTCAGATAGTGTAAAACACTTCCGTATTACATCAATTTAATATCTGATATTGCCTCTGTCACAGTATTATATCATACTTTTACAGGATGATGGACTCCAGTCTAATATGGCTGCTCCTTCTCTAACTACTTCAATCCTCTATTCATTTTGCCATTCAGATGGAACAGAGCCTGATCAAATAGAAAAGCAGAATGTTATAGTCACACAGAATAACTTTAATAGCAGACAGAGCATTTGTTCTATATTTTAAAAAAGAGATGGAAAATAGACATGGAAAGGCACAACGGTGGTGGGTTAGGGTTGAATCACAGTTAGGCTGGTTGAACCACTATCCAACAAATGCAGCCTTTTTCTTTCATCACAAGCAGTTTTATCCCCAATCCTGACTTTCCCAATTTTGTTTTGATGTAAATATTGTTGCATAGATGGTTTTGAAATAAACTTTTTGGTTAACTGCTGAAAATGAGCCAAGAAGACATTACTAGACAGCATTATCGGCCTGTGCGCTCCTCCCAGAGGGGCAGGAACATGATTCACTACATTTTGTGTGTAGGGCTCTCCCCTTGCTCGGTGAGCTGGAAAAGCTGGTGGTGCCACACAGCATGTGTGCAAGGGAGGTTGCAAAGCACGCAGCTGGATGGAAATCAGCAGCAGGAGGAGCAGAGAGGTGTATAGGGTTCCCAGCAGCAACCACTTCCCCTAAGTCATTTAAAGTGTTTGTATTTAAAAAGAAAACTGCCTTTTTTTTTTTTTTCTATTTCTTTTGCCATCCTTCAGTATAGGATAGAGAAAGCTTCATGTTTCTGTAAACAGAGGAGGAAAAAAAGATAGATAAATATGCATTGTTTAAAAATGGGATGGAGATGGTAAACTGATTTTCCTGACAAGCCTTCCATGAATTATCTCATTAAGATTATCACAGGCTGCAAACTAAACCACATTTTTCTTAGGACTGCCTTTTACAGGAAGAGCTCAGCTCCTAACTGTTTATCACACATTTCAGCTAAAATCTATCCATCTGCACTAAAAAAATTAAGGAGTTTTCTGAGAACTGGGGAAAGGTTTCAGCTAGTAAAGCTTTTCGTCTAATGAACTTTCCAGAAAAGAAACAAATAAATAGGCTTTGCTTGTCCTGATCAGATTTTGGGGTCATGCAAGTGAACACTAAAATATATAAAACAGTCACACAGAAACAGGCTTACCCATAGCATTCTCATCCACACACAGGAATCAGAATGAAGAAACAGAATTACTAGCCCTCAGTGAGTGCAGGTAACAGTCAACTCAGTGTTATTTTATGGGTGAAAATAACACCTGTATGAAACCAAATTATCAAAGAGGTTTAACCATGTGGTTAAATCACACACACCCTTTGGGACTATCCAGATATGATATTCCCCAGTATTGATGTGTAATCCAAACAGCTGCATATTACTGTGTCCATAGACAGCATGATACAAAACTATTGTTTTGCTTTAAATGAACGTAACAACAAGGACACAGACACAGATCTTCAATTGGATTATTTATTACCAATGAAATAGCAAAACCTTTCTTTGCAATTTGTCTTTTGGTTTTTTTGCTGATATGCATATTGCAGGTATTGTAGATGTGTAGCAGTTGCCTAACTACATTTTGTTTGAGTAACATATCATTATGTATCTGTGTCTATCCTCTAGTTATTCTGTTGTACCTAACTGCTTCTGAAATGAAAGTATGGAAGATGGCTACCATAGCACACAGCAGAGAGAGAAGGACAGGTAGCACATTGTATTGTTCCTTGGATCCTTTTCAGCAAAGTGAGGGGAAAGCATTGATGTTGCATGATATGAACTGAATCTACATCTCCTTGTGAGAGAGAGGACAGCTACAGTGGGACTAAACAGGTAAGATTAAAAAAAAAGTAGTAAGCTGCTTGTTCCTGCAGCTGAAGCTGTCAAGATCCTTAGGAAAGGGAACATCTGAAAGAATCGACATCTTTCAGCTCTGCTCACTTCAGGACTGACTGACAGGAAGAAAAGAGCTATTATCTGAGATGGGAAACATTTGGGGCTTCGCCAGAACATACGAAGAGATGCATCCTCTGTCCCAACAGTTCAGCAGGAATTAATATACTTCTGTTACATCTTTCTGAGGTTGCAAAATCCCTCCCTCGCACTGCTGTTTAATGGTAATTAGTGGTACTGTGGGAGCACCTCAGCATGCCAACAGCCTCAGCCTCTTTTGTGCTATGTGTTAAGAACAGCAAAAGAAAAAAGCAGTCCTGCCCAATGAGACTGTTTGCACATAGTCAGAAATGTTTCTTGGAACCATGACATAAACATACTGTTGCATTTTTATCAGTATTTTGTATTTGGTAAAAATATTCTGAGGCTTAAGGGCTCAGCGCCCACAAATATGCTGGCACACAGATTTCACATATCTTGTAAAGTCTACTACTGTGTGCATATGCAAGAGCTGATTTTTCAAATAGGCAAAAGCATGCACTTGCATATCTGAGCAGCAGGACTGAGCCAAAAGCATGGCTATGAATTATTGGCTGCAAGAAGGTATTGATGCAATCCAGCAGACCTATACAATAATTCAAGAAAGAGAAAGGAAGCTGGCATAGTACTTTTATTTTATTGTGATTACACAGAAAGACTCATTTCTGCTTCTGTGGATGGATCATTTTCTGTAGCAGTCCACACTTCTGGAATGGCTCTAACTTTACAGTATCTGCTTCTAACCAACTTCTCTCCAGGCTAAACAGACACTTGCTACTCACATGACAGTGCATGGGAAGTGATGCTGAGAAAAGAAGACATGCTGTGGCTAACATCTTTGCTTGTCTTGTAAGAGTAATCTGACTAATGTCGGAATGATTCCATCAATATTGTCAGAAATAGGTTTGAGAGCCCTCCAGGTATGTTGCAAGCCTTGGCACAGGCAACAACCAATGCGGAGTGGATGCCAATTAACCAGAGGTCTTGGGAAGGTACAAGGCAATGATAAGGACCTTGACTTAGGCTGATGATACAGAGTTTCCTTCTCTGTATTCTCAATATTTCTTTCCCTATTTCAGACAAACTAGAGTATGGAAGAGGCATTGTGGGATATGCTGTCAAGTGCATATTTCACATATCCCACTCAGAAATAAAACCAAACTGAGTTTGTGTAACAGTGATGAGCTTGCTCACATCTTAGTTGTATTTGAATTACATATCCATTAAACTGAAGTATGCTAAATATTTATACAATAATGACAATGCTGGTTCCTGCAGGACAGATATGTACTATAAAGATCATCAGTAAATGCCACTGCCACTTTGCCCAAACAGCAATTATAAATGAGGACACTTCTCTCCCATCAGGTCTTTGCTGACTCTCCTTAACACAGATTCCGTTCCTTAAAAGAATGGAAGAAGGTTGATGTTTCTGTGAGCTGTCTTCAATGGTGTTTGAGACATCTTGTTTCAAACTGTATTTGGCCTCCAGGCTTGTTGTCTATTCTTGAGTCGCCAAGTCACTGAATTTCTGTGTTCCTCCTCTTCACACTCTGTAAAGAATACATGCTCTTACATACTATTTCTCCTGTATACTTGGATTGGAAATAATTTGGGCCAGGGAGTAGCTCTTCTATGAAAACAGGCATAGCATAGTTGATTCTGGAGTACCCTAAGACTGCTTATACATCATAACTGAAATAGATCTTCTGTGCCAGTGGAAAGGTTCACCATAAAGGCCCAAAAGTTCTTAACCAGTGTACAAACCCCCTGAGGGACTGCAGGTGATACCTTCAAAAAGAACAAGTGTAAAAATGATATTCTGATACCTTTGCCTCAGTACCACATACTGCAAAACCTCTTCTTTGCCTGGGAAACTCACTGTTAAGGCAACTATATATGAGTGCATTCCTCTTTATCCTTTTGTTGTCATTTATAAGAGATAAAATCGACAAGCCTGACTGACATCTGCATGTATTTCATAAACATAGCAACAATGTGAATGAGAAATGGCCTCCTGGGAGAGCTCTGGGACTTTTGTTCATTATCATTATCACTATCATGATTCATGCAGATGATGAGACTCTCAGCCATATCATCCTCCTTCTGCTCTAGGTTGCATTTTGCAGCATCTTGTTGTCACCAAACAGTTGTACAAGCAATCAGTTTACCTGTCACCCCTGGAGTTACTGTGGTATTGTTCTCCCTGCTTCCACACTGGACACCCAAGTGGAGCAGATCATGGATTATGTGCTACAGGCATCAGCACGGAACCAAGCCACGACATGATTCAGCCCCACTAACACAGGCTGTCGTGGCTGGGGAAAAATCAACCAATCTCACAGCTGCCATTCAGCCTTTGCCTTGCAACACCTACCCGAAATGGCACTACGGTGAAGCAGGAAGATAAATTCTGTTATCAGACCAGTAAGTGTCAAACCTGTTTTGTTTCTTCTATAGAAGGTCTCTGATTTTATTTGTTTTTTCTTTTTTCACACCACAGCAAGATGTACCAGCATGTAGATCAACTGAAATTCAAGTAGAGAAGTGGGAGCAAGACCAGTGAAAATCTCATTTCTCTTCCAGACGGTTTTTCCTGGACAGCTACTGAGTTACATTATGCTGTTATCACTGCAACTGTATTCATGAAAGGGGAAATAGTAATTTCACTGTTAACCTCAAAATGATTTCATGAGGGTTCAGTGAAATGCGTATGTTAAGGTAATTAAATAAACCGTGATGAAAAATGAGACACCGTTTTCATGACTTATGCCTTTACAAGAATTTGGATAACGATTGCAAAAGGTTAATATGCTTTAAATGAATCTGCAGGTATCTGTCAAGCGCCGAAAGCGGGCAGGGGAAGCAACGCTGCATGGCAGAGACATCTGGTGGAAGCTCCTTGCACTTGCCTCTCGCCTCCTGGTTCAGCAATCCGGAGCTATGAATCCTCAGAGCAGCCTCGAGCTGCTCCCGCTGCCTCTGGGGCTGAGGAATGGGCTTCTGGCTGATGAGGAATTCAGCGCACACCTACTTGGCGACGGCCAGTCAGCCACTCAACGGGAGCCAGAAATCTTTAAGCTATGTGCTGGAATTTAAATGGAAACTTTTGCATCTAAATTGAAGGTTATACTCCTCTTCCAGCTGCCTGACATTGAACTGTCTGTTGGAGGAAGACTGGGCTCTGGTGACATCCTTCCCTTGCTCAACCATATACAACAGAAGATCAATGTTTTAATTAGGGAAGGGAACTATCAGTGATGTTGTCCGTAATTCAGATGATGGGATTGCACTTAGGCTAAGAACCTGCTTTTCTCTAAGTTAAAAAAACGGAAAATGAGGTTTCAGATTTTTGCATCTAAATAAATCACCTCCCTTCTCATTGAGACATTGGCTACATTCTCCCTCTAAGAAGTGGATCCAACTTCCTCTCACCCTTCCTCCTTCACAGTGGGAAAACAGCGTGATCATATGGGGTTGCTGGGACCACACTTTGCTCTGGCCATATCCCTACACCCTGTGTTTCAGTTTTGAACACTGGCTTGAAAATGACTGAGATGGTGCAGAAAGCACTCACTGAGTATAACCTAGGAAAGAGGAAGCCTGTTTTGCATGATGGCAGAAAAGATGGCTTTGCAAACTCAAATCCCTTTTCTCCAAATGTGGGAATACAGCTGATGCAAAGCAGGCTACAAATGAGAACAAGCTGTGTGTGATTACACACACCCTGAATGCTTGAACTGTGTTTAGCACATCACAGGTCTACATTTTCAGCGTTACTCCCCAGTGTAGCAGGATTTTTTCCTGAAGACACCAGTTCATATCTGATGGGAGACCGTTTTAAAACCAGCCTCTGCTCTTACATTGTAAGAACAACTCTCTCCCTCAAGCTACTTACAGACAAAACCATGTTTACCTCCACCTATCAAAGCATCAGAGGAAAACAACAGCCCCTCGAAGGAAATTAATCCACAAAAACCTTTTGAAATGTTACAAACAGCTTTCTACCAGAGTGAACAGATGCACTAATAGGGGTAAACAAGCAATTCGACAAGACCCTCAGAGAGAGTTAGCTGCATGCCCACTTCCCACTCAAGTCAGTGGTAGGTGAGTGTTGAGGGCCAGGTGGGTGGTCACCAAGGGCCGGTTGACGCTAGGCAGCCAGCACAGCCCAGGTACCCAAACCAGCAGATACCAGAAGCAGTTGCCCTAGTAGCCCATGTCACTGCAGCACCTCACTTACCCTCATTCAGCTACATCCTGTGAAGCTTTTTCAAAGGAGTAGTATGGGTCTGAACTTGCACTGCCCACCCTCAGGGGAGGATGCTCAGGTACATGCCCTGTCACAGGGAAGTGGCTAAAGCATGTTGTTTCAGGAAAAAAAAAGACTAGTGTCTGCCTCTAACCACACTGATGGATTCCCCATGAGGCAGTCTGTAGGGGCCACCCATAGCTTTCCCGTCCCAGCAAAATAACCCTCTCCCTCTATTGACCAATGAATATTTAATTATTCTGTGCAAAATCAAGCCATTTTCTCCAGAAGCTCTGAACATTCCCTTCTGTTCCTGAACAACCTGCTCCTGGTTGTAGCAGTTCCTCAGATAAGAGAAGAAAATGGAAACAGATCTCACTCTCCTGGAGGAGAGGTGTGCAAGAGTAGGTAAAAGAAGCTGACAGAGGAGACACTCTAGGAATGTTCAAAAAAAACAAGAGCAAGCTCACTAGGATTAGTTCTGCTGATTTTGCAGATGCAAAAGAAGTCTGGCATCTCTGTGAAGAGTCCAGAAGTATTCATGAGCGGGTCCTGATAGGTCATAGAGCAGATGTAGGGGAAAAATTAGGCACTTCTGACTTCATCTGAGCATGCGTCCTGAAGATCCAATGTTGCTTTTAAGGGCCTACAGAGTACATACAATGGATCCAGCCTTCAAACTGCACAAAAGCCAAAAACGGCTACAGGGAGGGTGGTGGCTTTCAAAGAAGCTTCTGGCATGATACACGTTTGCTGCATGGGAAGAAGCCTGCCGAGGCTCCCTCCTTGATTTGACTCCAGGCAGGCAGGCAGCCGGTGTGACTTTGCAGGGAACAGCCAGGCCTCTGGGGAGCCTGATTCAGGTGTGGAGTCCTTGACTGATATGCTAAACTCATTAAGTAGCTCTGTTATGAAGAAACAGAATGGAAACTACACAGGCACTTGAATTCTGACCTTCAGCAGGTACGTTATCAGAAGATCCCAATGTCTTTTAACCTCAAGGACAAAAAACAGAGCCTGGCCTATGCTTTAGAAAAGGAAGAAATCTCTGAAATGAGCTTTTGCTTTTGTATCAGTGTTTTTTTAAAAAAGCATCCCTACGTATCTGCATTGCTTGGTGCAATATTTCACATGGTCCCTATATATTAAAGTATCAGGTTGCCATTAAATATCAAGATTATGAGCAAAATCCACTTTAATTGTAAGCCCTGTTTACCCTAAACCTCTGGGGGTTTTAATGCTTACCATCCACTGACAGGTGCATAAAATACGAAGTGCCTGTTCTAGAGTTATACAAGTGAGGAAACCCTGTAAACAATGATTAACAAGTTTTCCCCCACTTAAATAACTTAAGAATGATCACAATAACAATGGTCCCACTTCAAGAAACATGATTAAAGTATCCAAGTCTTATGTATGGAAAAGAAATTAGTTAGAAACTTCATTAGAAAACAGCCATTAAGAAAACAGTCATTAAGAAGATTTAACCTCCTCTTCCCTTACCGGGGAGTTTCTGCCTTCTTGTGCTGAGTATGAACCACATCACTGTACCTATCTTAATCATAAAATGGAGGATGCACACATTTTTATTATTAACTTAACGTGGTGCTGCTTTTGGCATAAAGAACAAACTTGCAAGAAGCAAGCTCTTGGAAATTACTTTTGGGTTATGTGTCTTTCCATCACTTAGGAGAAACAGACATGCTAGAGATGGTAACTGCAGTGGAACTTAACCTAACTTTTCTTCCACTATGCTATTGTTACCAGCTATTCATTTATACCCACTGTCTATTAAAAAAAAAATAAATCTTAAACTGCATTAAGGAAACATTAGATTCTCACCATTAATTCCTGCCTGAAACAGAAACCGGATCTGCAAGAACCTGAAAATCTGCTCCTCCTTATGAGAGCAGAGCTTAGCAGAGGGAGAGCTGACAAGAAGCAACCCACACTGTACTTCCTGCTGTATTTCTTGGGTTAGGTAAGTGTGCTCCTCGAGCAGGAACGCTACGTATTCAAGGGCCCGGTTTCATTTGTGTTCTTCTTGTCTAGATGTCAGGCGGGCAAGAAGGTGCTCTCCTCTCACCACTGATACAAAGAGCTGCCGTGGCTGTCTCGCTGTTGAACCGTTGCATTGAAAGAACACTGATAAGTGCAAAACTCATTAGGGCACTTCAGGGAGACGAGATTAAGTGTTTTTAAAAGGGTAAGTGCAGCCTCAGCGCAGGAGACCCTGCCGCTCTCTCTGGAGACAGCATCACAGAGCACATGAAACACAAACCCTCTGCTACAGCTTAACGCCGCGTTGGACCAAAGCCCCGTCCCCGGTGCCGGGAGGTCTCGGTCTGGCGCCAGGACCGGCGCTGGCAGCAAACGGCAGGTCAGGTCCCTGAGCAGGGGCTTTCCTCGTCCAGGGCCAAGGCCATTCCCCCACAGCAGCCGGCGCGCCTACAGACGGCCCTGCCTGCAGCAGCCCTCGCTGTGTTGTGCGCCAGCGCCGGGGCTGTGAGGGCAGCTGCCCGCCTCGGCGGAAGGCTCTCAAACAGTGGGTGGAGTGTTTCCCAGTGTTTTTATCATTACTGCTGGGTGCCAGCAATAATGATAAAGAATAATCAATAATCGCGATAATTACTTTTAAGTGCTTAACAGCGTTACTATGTGCTGACTTGGCAGTGCCGTATCTACGGTCTCTAACGCCTCACGCCGGCAGGAGCCTGCTGACCGGGAAAGGGAGCGTCCCTGCCCGGCACCGCTGCGTGCCGCCTGCCCGTGCCCAGGCGATGGAGGCGCTGTGGCGGGAGGGAAGCGGGCCGCCGGTCCTTGCCGTCCCGGGCACCGCGCAAGCCCCTCCACGGCCATGGCTGCCAACCGAACTACCGCTCCCAGCAGACAACGCAACTTGCGCGTGCGCCAGGAGGCGTGACCCACACCTTCTTAACTGCCGGAATGACCTTTCTCTCAGCCCATTGGCTGGTCCGCCGGAAACTGCCGTGCCCCTTTGCCTCTTGGGAGTTGTAGTTTTCCCCTCCACTACAGTACACCAGCTTGAGTAGGGCGGGCGGCACGCGCGTACCAGCAGTCCCGGCGTGCCTCGCCGCCCGGAAGGAGTCGTCAGCAGTCGGTGTGGGCGGGTGCCTGCGGAGCCGGCTGGCAGCGATGGCCGGACAGATGGCGGTGCTGGGTGAGCAGGGCTGGGGGTCTGTCCGCGCCGGGGCGGCTGAGGGGACGGTGTCTGGGGGTGAGGAGCGGGGCGGCGGCACGCTGGTCGCTCCTGCTCCGCCCGTGGTGGCCTCCGCCTGGCGGGGCTCAGGCACGTCCCGTCACCCTGCCTCAGGCCGGGGGCTTTGAAGGGGCCGCTGACCGCCACCGCGAGGCTTGATGGGGCTGTCGCAGCCTTGCGCGCTTTATCACCGTTATCACGCGGGGGTTCCCTGCGGCCGGCGCGGAGTGTCGCCCTGTTGGGAGGGCCGAGGCGCTCAGCGCCGTATTGCGAAGAAGGCTCTTGCGAAATTGGCGGCTGAACGTAAACCTGTTCTTTTGTCACTGTTCTGTGTGAAGTGCAGCGGTGCCCACCCTGCCCTGCTGGGGAACGGGGCTTATCCACTGCTCGAAACTTCAGCTGTTCAGAGTTGTTCTTGAGATTTTGTTTGTTTATTGGAGTTTCCACGAACTAATTATAATCTTTGCATCAAAGAGGAAAACTGCCCAATCTCTGTGCTTTTGTTTCAGCTAATCTACG
>JANHGB010051545.1:0-60610 GCA_026283785.1 Coracopsis vasa
AGGGCTCGAAGCAGGTGAGGGCTGGCTGGATGCCAGCTAAAAGAGCACCTCAGCACCCACTATGGGTCCTGGGCTGGCCCTGGTGTCCTGAGAGTCTCCACAGGAGCCCTGGGGCTCCTTGCATGAGTGAACAGTTATAAATATTCTCAGATGTGGTGGCTCCCATACACTGACGACAGTTTTCTTTATCCTGAGGAAAATATTAATTATTACTCAGGTAAGCTTTCCTTAATACTTTTATTCCTCTGTTTCCCACCTTACAACAGCAAATGGAATTAAACTCTCACACAACTGTTGATGTGGGAGAGGAAGAGCAAACACGGACTTGTACGTACATACTTCTTAAGGATCTGCATCTTATTTTACCAAAACCAGTCTTTTGTTACTCAGCCTTGGAGAGTTTTGGCAATTTAATGAAAGTTTTGAGCCTCACTCCTTCTTCCATAGGGGGGATGTGAGGAGAGCAGAAGACCTCTTCACAGTCCTACACCCCACAGTTAAGGTTTTGTTCATCCTGTCTGACTCAAGTGCACAGGGGAAAAGCCTAAAAACTTATTACCAAAACACAAGCTCTCCTAGATATTTCCCATGTGGTACATGAGGTGCAGGTGACCTCGCTCGGCATCAAGAGGATGACTGCAAAGAAGCATACAAGAAGTACTAAGAATCCCGAGGAGACACCATCCTGCAGACATAGGACAGTAAAAAGCCACTCACGAAGGACACAGCCCAACCACTGCAAAGGCTTAGGTTGTCCCCAGACATTCTTGTAGTGTGGTGTACCTTTCTCAACCACCATGCTGGGTGGCTTCTCTTCCCACAGGCCCTTGCTCCAGAGGATTGTCCATAGGTGTTGGGTTTTACTTCTGAAGTTGAAACATTTCCTGAAACGTTGACAAAACTTGTCAGCACTGAATACGTCAAACTGTCTGGAGCACTGTGTAGGCTCCTCCTGACAGCTTGCCAATGTGTCTTAACCAGTGTCATTTCATTCCTGGTCTTTTTTGCCATGTCCAAACCCAAGCCATACTGACAAATGAAAGTTAACTCTGAAACTCACTCTAACTTTTGTCCTAATGCGGCTTCGAGCCAAAGGCAAAGAGTTAGTGCTTTAATCCACTTCACCATCTATCCCTCTGGGAGTTCATAACTCAGCCATGAATGTTTGTTTTGAGCTGAAACCTGCAGTGCAGGTTCTCCGCCACAGAGCCGCGGCAAGGCGGCAGGCAGCCGCTCTCCCCACAGAGAACACGGTGGGGAATCAGTGAGGGACCTGGGGGAGAGGAAGGGCAGAGCCCCTCTGCAGGGTGGGAAGCATGGAAAGGTGCAGTGTGGAAAGGGAGGGAGGGAAAAATTACAAGACATATATACGATAACACCTTCACATTTGGCTTGCACCTTCTGACTGTGTTATGGCTTGGCTGTCTTGGCTTTTCATTCTGTGAGCCATGCACAGAGACTGGGGCTTTCTCTTGATCCTGATTAGGCAGTGCTGCTGTCAGTGTAATGCACTGAATTATCACAATCACAATTAGAATAAGGTCAGTGTGACAAGGTCTTGTTTCTAAAATTGACCATTTTTGTACTTGTGAGCAAACATTTTGACATCTTTGTAAGTTTTATGCAGCCTTTTATAATGCAGAATAAGATTCAAGCAAACAATGCACTTTACCTGAGGTCCTACCACTGTGCTGCCTGCATTTCTCAGGCATTAGGGTGTGGGGGGTTTTATAATACACTCGTGAAGAGTGAAAATGCTACCTCCATTTTACAGAAGAGGAACTGAGGTACAGAGAAGCTAAATGACTTCCCTGAGGTGAGGTAAGATTTCTCAAACTAAGCAAAGAATGGAAATGTTTCACAGAATCTAGATCACTGAAGTCCTGTGGTGGATTTCCAAGCATGGGGGCACTGAGATGTGAACTATGACATTTACTGGCTAAAAAATGAAATTAGATATCCTCTTCTCAGAACACAAAGTACTTTATATATGCTGTGTTTACAGACAGTTTTCTCCGGTTTTGATTTCTAGTGTTACATCTTTAATTTCTTTAATGCAAAGCTTGGTGGGTTTATATCAATAATGGACCTAATGAAAGATTTTTCCATTTCTAAAATCCTTTTTCTGTTCTGACATGCACCTTCAAAACACATCTTATTGAACAGCTCTCTTGTTTTGCTTAGGTAGCTACTCCTTTCTTTATAAACCTTTCATAACAGTTAGTTTATCTGAATTTTGAAACTCCAGAAGGAAAACAAACTTTAGAACCTACTGTCATCTATATAAAGGTATACATACAGCTGTGCCTGATCAAAGGTACATCACCAAAGATCATTGTGGATGTAAGCATGTTAAATAATACTTTATTTAACATGTTTATATTTAACATGCTTAACATTTATTTAACAGAGGCAAAGTCACCCAAGCCATAAATTTCCTGATCAAGTTTCAGTACAAAAGTACATGGAAAAACATACTGTTTATCAACTACTGACGAGTCAGGGTGAGGACAGACGTGATTAAGCAAGTGTGTGAACGTGAATAGCTGAAAAGTTGAGGTGTTCTTGCAGCTCTTGGTGTGGAATGCTGCACAAAGATCTGCGCACTTAATTCTGGCTGAGAGTGCATTAAATGATCAATCAACAGCTCACCCACACAGACATTTACCTTCAAAGGAAAAAGGGACAGAGCTCGCTTGGGAAGAATATATATTATTCAGATAGGCAGTGGCAGAAACTGGAAAGCTGAAGGATGCACAATTCTGATGAGAAAAATACATGTCAGTTTCCTGTGGTACCTCAGTGTCTTCTGTAGCAAGCTGTATCAAACAATATGAATGGTGGCACAGGCTACATAATTCTGTGCTTCGTACAGGAAAATGGCCACAGAAAAGGTGTCGAATGAACACAACAGCCATAATCAAACACTTGCACAGGGTCTTTCAACAGGATATGATCACTGGGCTTGCAGTCATCGTTATTGTCAGTCCACATTACCCTCCTATCAGTATGCAAATAACAACACTTCCTATGTGGCCGCACTGATGAGGCATGTCTCTGGGCCATCCAACTGCACCTCTGACTCCCATGCATCATCAAGCTCATTTTAGCCAAAAAAGTGAGAATGCACAAGAATGGCTTTTGCCAGTTGCCATTTAGTAGCTCAAAAATGCAACAAGTGGTCACTCCCACTTCTTGAGTTGCTGAGTCATTAACAGAAAAAATAGAAAATGATTCATCATATATGCATGAGGTGGGTGAGTTGCAGTGGTTATGCTCTGCCTGGTAACCAGCTGTCATGCCGCAAAGAAAAATCTTTGCACAATTACCAAACAGTATTTCGCTATATGCTAATCACATAAAAAGCTCGAAAGCTTACTGAGATACCACCATTGATGTCTACAAGTGACCCACAAGTCTAAGATTCATGGATCCTTATACCTACGTACTTTGCACTATAAGTACATGCACCACCAGTACACCATCAGTAAATGTAGATGCACAAAGAAGAGACATAGGAGGGTCGTCTTAATAATATTAACTTAAACCTCTTGAAAGATATGCTCACATTTCAAGCACAACTGTGATATATATATACCTGTGAATATACAACTGATTTCTCTTCTACACCTTAACTTCGTCTCATTCATGGCATTACAAAAAGTGGTTCTGCTTTGCTCTCTAATGTATACCACTTCACAACCATCAGCCCAAATAAGAAAATGAGCCAGCAGGCAGGCAGAATAAGACATTGCTGAGGACCTCCTTTGAGACAGAAAAATGAACAACCATCAAACCGAGTATTAACGTAGGACATCAAAACATGCCTCAGCAAAGGTCACGCATCTTACCTGTCTTCCGATTTCCAAGGCCAAATTAGCACAAGCATTCTTTGAAGTATTAGTGTTTACTCAGGAGCAGTTAAATCATCACTGGGTACTGGTAAAGATCTAATGACTAAGCGAAAGCATTTTGCACCTCATTTCAACCCTGCATGCTGCTTTCAACAGGAGTCACAGAGCATGTGCATCACTGCAGAAAAGGGCCTGTGGCCCACCAGAGAAAATCGTGTTCTGGGAAAGCCTTCAGACCACACAATCACACACTGGCAGCTACCACCTGCCTGTCAGCACAAGCAATCTGTCACCTACCCCCTCTGTCACCTGTGTTTACCTGGTGGTTGTTCTGCTTGTCGTTAAACGGCATGGGAGCAACACAAGTTGATCTCCTTCCACTCAGTTCCTGGACATCTCTGTCTAGTCCTTCTCCACACCCACTTTGTCACAAAAGAAGCAGGAAAAAAAAACAAACAAACATACAAAATCACTTGAGAGAGACAAGGAGACAGCTACTGGTGGAACATCATAGCTCTGGGACATCCAGGAACCAGCATTTGCTCTTCCCAGCAGCCATTTCTGGATGCAGCAGCATTGGCTGACATAGAGCAGGACTGCACTTTGGATTTTTCAGTGTCTTTCTCTTTCCTTTGGGTGATTATTAAACATGTTCACTTCGTCGATATTTGTCTCTTCAGTCTAGAAATAGCACAGAAATAATATTTCAGCTGAATGAGAAAACGCTGATTTCTGATGTTTTCCACAATAGATGGGTTGATGTGAATATGAAAGATGATGTACTTGATTTTCTTTGTTTTTATCAGCCTCTAGAGAGTTTAATCTTTCCAGAAAAGAAATGTCTGTCTGATTTTGTTTCCCTGTGTGACTGGCAGTTCATCATACTGTAAGACAGAGTTATTCGAAAATCAAAAAAGTAGAATTCATAAGGCAACTTGAGGAGTTCTACTCATCCTATCTGTAGTCAAATTCCTCTATAAGATTATGTTGAAACATATTTAACTGGCCAGCTACCATCAAAAAGGTGACACCTGGATTCGGTGCCCAAGCTTTGAAAGAAAGGGGTTTTCTGTCTGCTTATAAATACTTACTGAACTGAAACAGTCTGATTTAGCCTTATAAAACTGGCCTAAAGCAACACATTTTCTTCATGGTTATTTACAAATGTAATCTTATTTTGCATACTTCCTAATATTTATTTTCTCTCATTTTATTTCCCAAAAGAAAGAAGAAAATAGTGGATCACATATGACACAACAACAGCAAGATTGGTCAGGCCATTTTTTCATATTTTTACAAAGGTTTTTTAAATCCTTGAGCAGGAAAGTTATGCACTGAATATTACTAACAAAGATGGTCCTGATTCACTGATCTGTAGGGATAAGTCTGACCAGCACAGAAAAAGCTAAAAGATGCTGCAGAAAAGGGGTCTCTTGCTTGATATCACCAGCAGCCAGACCTAGAGAGCCACGGCACCTCCTTATACATGAGACCCTGTCCTTTACCTGAGAGAGCACCAGTTGCAACTATTCAGCTTTGAGGTTTTCCATCAGCCAAAAAAGCAGAAGACAAATTTAGTTCCTGGTACCTCTAGCTCAAATTCTGGTAAATACAGCCTTTGCCTGCTTTTATTGGACACACAAAGCCCTGAGTGGCACAAACATATGTAAGGTCATAAAACAAATAGATGTTGAGCAAGAGATTCTGCTTTTCTTCCCTAGTCATATGAGGATAAGGTGACATTCAATTACATTAAAAATTGGCAGCTTTGACTAAAGGAAGTCCTCTTTCACATAATTAACGGATGGAAGTCCTGGCCCCAGGATGTCATTGAAAAGAAGTGCTACTCCTTGACTCTTGATGAATCCACAGGGATCTGCACAGACTCTGAACCCAGCCTTGTAAACGAAGTTGTCTCCCTGAGACTTTCCAGGATCAATATCTGCAAGATCCAGGGATGACTCTTTGAAGGGATTTCATAGGAAAAGAACAAGAAAAAATGCCTTCTTTAACATGTCACTAAATGTTTGTTACATATGACATCTGTACAGCAATTACCAAGATTTAATTCACCATCAACAGCTACCAATGTGCAGTTTTTCACAACCAGTAGAATCCTGACAACTCTGCTAGAGCTAAGGGATTTGTTGCTAATGACTTAAGAATTTAAGATTATTAATACATTTAGACAACATCTATCAGCTACAAAATCTTAAGAAGTTCTAACTTTTCATCATGGCCTGCATTTTTCTGTTGACTTTGGTGTTTATTTTGATGACCAAAAATCAGATCTAACACCCACTTCAAGTGGGACATTGGCAAAATTAATAATAAAATAAACATCTCCTGATGTCAGGCTATTTTTTTAAGAAACACTGAGTATAACTCGTGACTAGGGACACTAAGTTAGTCCTGGTTCCTTAGTTACCAGCAATTTTTTTCCCATGTTTTTAACAAACATATTCAGCCCTATCTAATTGCATGATAA
Organism: Coracopsis vasa; assembly: GCA_026283785.1. Lineage (NCBI taxonomy): Eukaryota > Metazoa > Chordata > Aves > Psittaciformes > Psittacidae > Coracopsis > Coracopsis vasa. The sequence continues at coordinate 6,343 of JANHGB010051545.1, forward strand.
AAGTAACATCTTCTACAGGCTGGAAGTCACCCATGAAGCTGTTCAATTCAGCTCCCCAAGTCCTGGAGTGGTAAAAATTGAATATGTTCCACAGTTACACAGTAGTCTTTCACCTCAGGTTTTATTTATAACAGAAGAAGGTGTCTCAAAGTCTGCGTGCATCTAGATAACTAATGAGGGAAAGCAACAACAGGTGGAGCCAGTATCGGCCCAAATTGCAGCACAAGTGCGCCGGAGTTGTTGACAGGGAGTACTTTTCAGAGTATATGAAACACTAGACTAGAACTTAATTTTGTAGTTCCAATAACGTGAAAGTACTGTATAGCACAAGTTGACTGAGAAGAGGACAAGATTACATTGGACATCAGTGGTAGGTACTGCACATACAAAAATTGAGACATACAAACAGTTTTAGCAGGTGACACCAAAGCTATGTCTCACCCAATGTCCTGTTGCCAACAGCTGCTCTAGCAGATGTGGAGGGGAAAGTAAGACAAGTATTGGAGCAGCAATCTTAAAGACCCTTTTTTCCTCAGAGTATTCATAAGAAGTAGATGCACAACCAGAGATGTCATTTTCAATGCTGTCCTGCAAGTAATTTGAAATAAGCACAGCTGTATTGTTAGAGGTTGAAGAGGATATATGATTATTAAAAAAAATTAAATCAGCTTCACCAAACTATTTATCTTATTTTCTTTGCTCCCAGAGAATAAGATCATGACAGTCTGATCTCTCCCACAAGAGACAGGCAGTTGTGCCCCTCTCCTTGCACAAGCAGCTCTCCATGCTCTTCTGGGCAGGGGAGAAAACTGTACCCACCAGTAAAGAGGCACAAGACACTGCTACCTGCAAAGCCAGCACAGGCACAGCCACGCCGAGCCAACCAAACAAACGTGGTCTCAGGAGTGTTGGTAAATTGAACACAGTTGTCCCAATGATCAGTGTACCCCAAACACCAACTTCTGCAAGAGCCTTCAATCTTTATAAAAATCTTAGAAGAAGGGACAGATGATTTAGGCAGAGCAGCTTAATATTATTTTAACTGATATTTGCCCTCCATAGTGATTCAGCTGAGTGCCTGAAGTGCTAAAATACCAAATCAAAATGCATGTGGTGGGCCAAATACACCTGGTCAAGATAAACACCTGAAAGTTAGGATTTCCATGTGAATTAAAGCACTTTATCTTTTCAGGTTCACCTCTCACTATTCATAGCACAGCTAGGCAAGTTTTGATCTTGCAGCCTTAAGCATACAAATGCTCACATTCACTACCACTACTCAGGAGAACAAGGACTCTAATAGCATCTTTCGCTGTTTCTTTTACTATTAGGAACTGCTACTGCAGAGGCTGCTGAGCAGACACAGTTATAACCCACAGCCCAGTTCTGATCCCAGCTTATACCGGCAAATCATGGGTAAATCCATGGCAGTCACTGCTGTTAAAGAGGAGTAAAACAGCTGTGAGCTAAGTGGCATCAGGATCAGATCATCTGCTTACAGCCTCATATGCTTCCAAAACGTTCTCTGATGGGGCTGAAATTTTCCATGATTGATCTCTGGCCAAGGGCAACTCTTCTCTTTTCATTTTTTTATTTTAAGTATAAGGAAACCTTCCATTTTCTAGAGGAGAGAAAATGTTGGAAAGAGGGCAGAGCAACCCTGTGAGGAACAATTCTGTAACCCACAGCCTTTTTGTTCAAGCCTCTGTATCTTTGTAGTGCAAAATGTGATTTATTACCACAAGATAGTGGATTCTTAAAGGGCCAGAGAAAAGTGCTACTGGACAAAACCCATAGTTTTGTCCTGCTTCTTACTCAAACACAGCTCCTGCATATATTTTTCCTGTAATTGTATGCATTGTGCAACAGTGGAAATCAGAAAGTAACCACTATAGAGCTGTTTACAGAATGGGAGATAATAAACCTGACTATAAAACAAATACATCTTTTTCTCTGTAGTTTCAAGAGTGTAAAAGCATCCCCTTACTTCGCAGAGCCTGTGCAGGTACCTAACCCACAGGTTCCACATCTAGGAGAAAGAGCAAGCTCAAAGCAACTCATCAGGACAGAATCAAAGAGAGGGCCAACTAATTTGCAAATGAACAGTTTACATGAATACACAAAAAAGCACAGACCCATGTAAAAAAGTTGCATTAATGTTAAAAATAATGTAAAAAAAACAAACTATGAATGTTTCTTCTTCTGTTTGCTGCAGACTTTTGGATAAACTACCCCTTTACTAACTCAGAGCAGAAGATGGAGAGCCTGCTTTAGTTTCTCCAGGTTTTTGTTTCCAGCTCAGTGGTTTCTGCCTGAGCGCAGCCCAGATTCCCCGCGAGGTCAGCAGCCATTCAAAATCGCTCCCACTCCCGAGGACCAGCCAAGCCTCATTATATTTCTGTGCAAACATCCTCCTGAAATCGCGGCTCCACTGACAAACAGTTTTGCACAGCAGAAAACAGGGTAAATCACAGTGAGCTGCAAGTGACCGCTTTAGAGTTCCCAGTGAATCTATAAAAAGCATGTAACAGCATAGAGGCACAAGATCTTTAAACATGACAAAAGCAGGCAGTGTCAGTCAGACCTGAGCGTTGGTCTCAGGAGGTGTTCAGGATCCATACAACGGTCAATTTGATAAGATGGTCACACATTTAATGGTTTTCAAATGCAGACAGTGAGGGTCCAGCCCTGGCTCAACAGCAGCATGAGTTCTTCATCAAAAAGGTTGGCCTACAGTGGGAATCTCACATAGATAGGAAAGAAACACCTTAATCCACAATGTGAAGAGTGAGCGCTGCCTGATGGGGAGAGGGGAGGTCTTGTTTCATAGATATGACGGTACCACATTGCTCCCACCCTGTGCTTTGCCTGCTTCTGTCTCTCTGCTGACATGTGTGGTCCCCGGAAGGTCACATCACCTTTCCGCACCGGGAACAGGACTGCTGGGTTTTGTCAGGTTTCAATTTTTTAGCATATGTATATCCAAAGAGAGAAATCATGTTACATTCGCAGCAAACGTAAGTGGTGTATGGCTGATACCATGACAAAAATATTATCATCTGGGAGGTACCAGTAAGGCAGCCTCAAACCTAGCAAGTTACCTAATCAGTCACAGACTTCTTATGAAATCTTGGGCAAATCACTCACTGCCCCACAGGACCACAGAGCAGGACTGTCTCAAATATCTGTATCCCCAAATCACTGCCTCATTGTCCTTTAAATGCTATTTCTGCACAATCACATGACTGATCTTTCAGTCATGCTGATATCTCACTCCTAAATCTCGCACAAGCTTTGCACCGGCTCCCCTGACAGCCCAATTACATACATTTCACATTTTAAAAGTTCTCCGAGAAAAGACATCAAGGGAAATTAGGGTTTCCTTCCCATCCAGGAATGACATAAACACCAGGCTTCAGAAACAACCTCATTGACATTGGACATCTTTGTCTGTGCACTACGTTGCTTCAGGAACGGCCATGAGGCATAAAACCTCCCCCAGAGCTTGCTGCAGCCCTGCAGCCAGCTGGCCAGCCAAGGCTGGAGATCCCAGCCCCATAAATCACGGGATGCTCAAGCCTTCCTCATTAAGGAGGAGGGACATCCAAAGAGACTGGCTTTCTTCCCCAGCCAAAAGGAAAGATCCGACCTCCACGTGGGGAGCAGGAGTTGGGACTCATGCCTGCATAGCTGCTGGGGGCAGGCAGAGGGAGGCTGCTTGGCCAGTGTGGCTGGTGGCAGAGGTGTGCTGCAAGACAAGCAAGGATGGCTTCTGCCTGCAGTGCCCAGTGGGGGTAGCCACTGTGACTGTGGGAAGCAGTGGCTGCTGAATCTGGGAGCACTGGGGAGATGGGGTGCCGCTTCTGTGGTGTGGGTTGCTGCTGGAGTCCCAAAATCATGCTCAAGCCTTGCCGCAGCAGCGATGCTAGGCGGTCCTAACTTGTATGACTAATGCCAAGAGAGGGCTTCGGTTCATGATTCTGGGTTTCATCAAGAATCCTTCCTCAAGTCCAAATTTAAGTCTCTGCCTTCTGTCGGCAAGCTGGGGAGAGCTGCCTTCTCCGCCACAGGCACTGCGCATGTAGAGTGGGTTAAGGCAGGGAGGCACAAAAATAGTGAGGCAATGGGTGACCACAAAGCACCATAGTTAGACATGGTTTCTTTAGTGCCAGAAGTATGTAAGTCACTTTGCCAGACAAGAATCTTCCTCCCAGAGAGGCTCCCAAAGAGCCTATCATCAGTTTTTTCAAGTGTTTGCAGTTTGTTGGCTGAAGCTTTCCACTGGAATTGGTCTTGCCTAGGGGCTGTACACTTGCAGGGTTGGAAAACATAGTGTTGATGTACTCTTGCCAAATTCAGCTTGTTCCTTGGATTGTTTCCTTTCTCTAATCACTGTTTATCTTTACATGGGCCAGATTGGCCCATTTCTTCCCCTCTTTCACTAGTCTCTACAACAGATATATGATCTCTGAAATTCTTCCTTGGCTGACCACAGTTCATTCATCAGGGAATAAATTTATCCCTTTCTTGGGCAATTAGTAAGCATTCGGTGAATTTCCAGAGGCATTTCTAAGACTTCAGCCACCTTGGATATTTGGGTGTCACACAAGGACTACCCTATGTGCGCCCAGTCTTTTCCCCCTTAGCAAAGCATCTCCCACCAACAGCCCACAGAAGCACTGCACTTCCAGCTCTTGGAAAGGAGTCGGCTCCTCCTCACTCCCCCCGCACTTTGGCAGGCAAGGGGAAAAAAAAAAAGCTACCCAAAACCTGCCCTCAGCTGTGTTTCTAAGCAGGGATTTTCACTGAGCCAACTGCAATTGTGATTTCTACTCTCTTTCTCATGATACTTGTTTTGATTCTGTCTGTCCACCTCTGTCTCTTCTACCCTTCCAGGCCCATTTGCTTAATATTCTGTTATTGTTGCTTGTATTTCAGTATATATTCTAGTCTGAATAGGTTAAATAGATGAATAAAAGATTACCATCCCTTTTTACAGATAGACAAGTGAGAGAGTTGAAAAATTAGGTTATTCCTTCACAGTCTGCAGCGCAGTCAGAAGCAGAGCCTCAGCCCTCTGAGTTCCGTACCCTGATTGTAATCCCACCATTTTCCACCTGAACCCATTCCAACTCTTACTGATTCTGAAGGGCTTGGATGAATGTGCTTTAGAGGTACTTCTAGCTGCCTGGGGCAGCAAAAGCAATACTTTTACACTGAAGAGAGGGAAAGTAACTGGCCACTAAAACACTGAGAGGCACATTCAGCCCTTACATAAGTGAAAGCGATGCTGTTTTGCCAAGTCTGAATTTGCCTCTGTATCCATAGCATTGCATATTTTAAGTTCTTCTGGCCAGAATGAAAAGGGGTTTGGTAACCCAAAGAAACCATAAAGCCCAGCTTTAAACCAGCTATAACACAGCCGGCTGCCATCTATGACAGCTGGAGATCATTGGGCTGCGGACACAGTGCCAGCACACAGATCCATCACCCATTGCCCCCCGTGGGGAGGAAAGGACCATCGCCAGACTATTCCCATCTCGCAGCCAGAACCATGAGGCTGAAGCAGCTCCACTGCCGTCTCATGCTGTGCTTCTTCTGGCCTGCCTCCGTCAAGAGCCTGCTCTCCACCACACGGAGCGGAAGCCAGGGTTGAGCGCGGCAGTGATGCACGGGGCCCTGTGTGCTTCACCATGGGATTTTTCACACTTTAGCCTCTGCAGAACTCCCACTTAGAAATAAAAATCACAAGTCTGGGGCAAAAAGTGTGTGCCAAGGCCCCTTAATTGGATGAGTCTCTATTCAGTTTCCCAGTGGCCCTGTAGTATATTATATACAATTTCTAACTTCTTTCTTCTCAAGCACATATTTACCATTTGGGTGTGCAGATCCTCATGGAAGAAAAATGCTGTGACTTTATAAAAGTCTTTTAAATATTGCCTGTGTAAGAAAGCACACGCGGTTGTGATGTCCAGGCAGCTAGCATAAATGGGTAGATTCATGTCATTACCACAGTCATCTCTGTCAGCAATGAGTTGTACTTCATTCAAAACAATTCCATCAGCTTGCAAGTAGTGAAGACAACAAAGTTTTCTTGGGACAACTGAACATGCTGTCTTGAAATTCTTACGATATGTTAACGTTACCCTGACCTGTGCGTCTCTCTGTATAAATAAAACAACTAAACCTACTCTTTTTGTAATCTTCCTCCACATTCTAAAATTAATTAATTAATTAATTAATGTTGAGCTTATTTTAAAAGCCTTCATATCGCCCCCTCTCCATTTTCCACAACAAGGCACAAATGCCGCACAGACAAATGTGACAGCACTTACAAAACACAAAGCTCCAGCAAACACAAGACTAATCCAGAATAACTTTGACTTTCCAGAGGAAATGGGAAAAATAAAAAAGAAGGATGCTGGGCCCTAGATGCTGAGGCAACAAACTCTCTCTGCTGACCTTGAGCGACAAGCCCTTCATGTCCTCTGCCCTACATTAGCATCAGTTAAATTCAAAGATACGGTAGTTAGTAACATGCCCCTGTCCACAGCTCCTAAACAAATGACTACACCTTTTGTGGTCATGATTTCAGTGACCAGTGTGATATCTCAATTTAGGCTCTAGAGATCTTGTGACAATCGTGCACGGTGACTGCTGCATGTAGGAGGAAGGCTCCTATGCCCCATTTCCTCCCTAAGACACCTGCACTACAGAGAAATCTATAAAAGGCCACAGTTTTATACAAAAAAAAAAAAGTTGACATTTTCAAGAACTGGCCTAATCACATTCAGTTCCTTTAGTGCTTGCTCGAATAATCATGATGAACTCTGTCAGTGTTAATGGGGGTGTTATAAGTATCTGTGTAGGACCGCCTCTGTAATTCAGCATTAATTAGCTGAATCATTATTTTAGAGTGTTACTGAATTATCTTATAATTACCACCTAACTTGGTGCTTGTAAATGAGGCAACAGAAGGAAATGGCAATTCTTTTAAATGTACTTAAAATTAAGAAGGCACAATAAACACTCCATTCTGTCCTTTCTAGAAGCTTTTTTATCTTCTGTGAGATGTAAGGCTAGTACAACTGCTTTCATCTATGCCTTGCAGATTTATTACAATTGTTATAACAAATGGAAATTAATATTATTCAGGTTTATTACCCCATAGTATATCTTTTTGAGCACACAGGAAACCATGTTGCTTCTTTATCCACTGCATATGAAGAGAAAGAAAAAATCCTGCCCAGGAAAACAGAGTATTGTGATTTAAAAAAAAAGAAAATTTGATTCCCCTAATATAACTGCTTTGCTAATAACTTATCTGCTCTGATTCCCAACACAATCAGACCTAATTGTTGCTCACTAAGAAGCCTCATTACAGCTTGACTGGGAACGTATTTAGGAAATACCATGTACATTTTGTTGTCACTGATTCTGCCCTGGAAGTACTAATTCTGTGGTACAAAGTCTATTGCACCATATCTCCCTGCCTGAAATGTGCAGAAGCAGGCGGGAAGAAAAGGAATACGTTCGTCACTGAGCAAATCAGAAAAGCTTTGCAACACCTGGCTGTTTTGGGGTTAGATGCTTGGGATCAGAGGGATTGGACTAGATAACTTTTGAAGGTCTCTTACAACCCAAACTATTCTCTGATTCTAGTCTATGACTCTATTCTATGATCAGTTTTGAATGCTGTGGACAACATCCTTTGTCCAGATATTCATATATTCCCAAAAGACTATTCAGTAAAATTTTTTGCAGGATTTTCTGAGGGCACAGACACATGCTTTTAAAAACATAAAGAAGTGCGCTAAGCAAATCCCTCCTTAGTCTCAGGCTTTTACTGGAAAGTACTTTTCGTAACTTCTCTACTCAGGCTAAAAGAGATTGTCCAAGTCAACAGATCTGAGGTCTGCAAGACCAAAGGGGAGTCAATGTTGTGCAACCAGTTGTACTAGCAGCCAGACATTTTTTGCGTGCTTTAGTTTTTCAGGGTGTATTCAGAGATTTGCAGCAGACAGTTACAGTCTGCATTCTCTTACTTTTCCACACACTCCTTATGAGGGAGTCATAACACACCTATAGCCTCCATTTTGCTAGTATTTTGCCGGCAGAGCTGAGGGCATGTTAGTACTTGACATCTTTAGCAGCTAAGCGATTCTAAACATGAAACAAATACATACATATTTGTATATGTGAGGAATAGAGATACTTGAACAATCTTTGCTGTGGACAGATTTTCAGCCTGACTATTCTTAAATACATTGCTTCCTCAACACTAAATATTGCATGCAATTTGAAATAATGTAATTATTTATTGTGGCTGACTGCTGGTAGGATGTTACTTATACAGTGAAGGTATGAAAGACTAAATCACAGTTTACTTTTATATCTATAAAAAATACGATTTCCATACACTGGCATGTTTATTGCTTTGAGCCTGAGCCTGTTATTTATTAGGGTTCACTCTGTAGTTTTTAGAAATGGCAGAATATTACTATTGTGATTGTTTTTCTCACTAGAATCATGAGGTATTCACTCTTCATACAGAGCAGTTTAAATCATGGGAAGAATGCACAGCACGGTTAAACAATTTGGTGTCAAACGCAGTCCACAAATAACCATAACTTACGTATAGTAAGGTTTTGCAGGTGACAGGAGAATGTTTTTCTTTCCTTAAGTTTCTCAATCCTCTTAGCCAAGGTCAATCGATTAAAAATGTGTGTCACAGCTGGTCTTCAAAAGCAGCTTTCTGAACAGACAGTAGCAGTCCATTATTAGGAAATAGAACCATCCTGAAAGCAAGAAAATAAAACACTTGGAAGTTTATAAGCTGAAAATACAAATGGTAGAAAAATTTTGATTGGAAGGGACTCCGGGAGCTGATCTAGCCCAGCCTCCCTCTCAAGGCAGGACTAACTTTAAAGTTTTGTCAGCACCTCAAGATCCCATGTAAGTAAATTTTGCGTATTTCTCAAACTTTCCAAAGCTCCAAATGACAAAATGCAGCTCTTTGTTCAGCTTATAACACCCCCAGTTTGGGTGCATTTAGGTATGTAACTCCTACCTGCACTGCTAGCATCAGCACAGGCGTAGTTTTGCATATTAGTAAGGCTGCCAACCACCTTAAAGAGCCCACTTCCAGTTGTACATAGCATTTCTAAACACTGCAAAACATTTCCATACTGAGTGAATTTATTTCCTTTGGTTTTGATTTAAAATACAAATTTCAGTGGAATTAGCTCAAGAGCTTCTAAGGAGCAGACTCAGGAACAAGCCTTCTGCTGAAAAAATTAGTGCCCTCCCATAACTCTGGAGCAAGAACAAGAAGCCGTGCCAAAGAATAGCTTCTTTGTGCAGTTTCTGTGGAGGTCCACCCACATTCGGTTAAAGGATGAGCCTTACAAAAACTGTGATTGAATCCGCTCAGTGTGGACCTGCTAGCCTTTAAGACGTACTGTCTGTGAGGGTGCCAGGCCCATGGAGCATGTCTGAACCTCTCTCCAGTTTTTTGGAGAGCAAACTTCAGCTGTGTGCCAGGACAGGACTCAGGCACGAGTAAGGCACGTGCTGACCTACACACCAGTCCATGCTGCCAAGGAGATGAAAGTCTGGTCACAACTAGCAGCCAGAAGGTTGCTGTCACTTGCACTATGTTTGCTGCAGGACATGAACACCAAATGGAGTATGACAGTATGTGCCAGGGATGGAAAACAGTTGGGCAGTGGCTGGGGCACAGGAAGGGTTGAGTATGAGACAGGAGCCCAGAGACTGTTGCTGAAGGAACCAGAATAAGCAAGGCACGGATGGGGAGGCTGGAAAGGGGAAATAGAAGGTACAGAGAAAGGAGGAAGGAGCCCATGCAGGCAACTGTGACCTTAGTATCAAGCTTGGACCAGCCAAGTAGGGAGAGAGCGAGAGGCCAACACTGACAGAGAGAGAGCACAAAGACAGAACAAGTTAGAAAAGACAAGGTGATCATCACTACCAGTCCTGATGCTTTACAAGCATCCATGATTTCATTTACACAACATGCTGTTAAATGAGGTGATACTATTAACGACACTTTAAAATGGCTATCTAAAACCTGGGGAGATGTAGGTCCAAAGGTTCTACTATTCTTGGTGTCTGTTCTGAGTCACGTATTTGTTTTTCTCAGAGCATTTACCACTACATAATGTCTCAGGCATTCAGAGCTCATTGGTTATATAGCTGCTCATACATCTGAAAAACAGAAGCCATGGTCAAGTGTCTGTAAAATAAGGAATGAAAAATTAGGAATAACCTGTGAAAAAACTGGTTTCAGCAACTTCACAATGTCTTAATGGGACTCCTTGGCAGAGGTAGAATAAGAACCAGCTCTGCAGTGCAATGCTCAACTGAGGCTCCCTGTGCTCCAGACTTTCTAGTGTATCTTCACTTTCAGTTGGACATCTGAGAAAAGTCTGTCATGGGCTGGTTTAAAGAAGGAATTTGTCAAGACAGAAGGGTAGTTTAACAAGTTATGAGAAGAATAAAATGGCAGGAAATATTATTAAAATGTTGATGAATAGGCTTAGTTTCCCCCACTGCTTCACCATCTCACCATTTGGGCTGACTAGTGCCTCTAACTTACTCCAGCACAGGCATGACCTAGAGAGCTCCTAGTGACATCTCCCCTGCTCCCATAAGCACACACATTCAGCTGTCCAGAATAAATCTCATGGGGAGGTACTTTTCCTCTCTAGCCCACAATTAAATGATTTCTTTACTGCCTCTTCCTGTTTATGCATTTCTCCTCCGCAGTGATTGGGCTCAGTGGCTGAATCGTCATGTATTTCTGCATGGCATGGCATCCTTTCTTCCCTCCCTCTTTAATGTTACTTGCTTAACTTTTCTTCTGTGTATCTTAATTAGCACATTGCCAGCTTCAGGCATTAGGACGTTTTTTTCCTAGTTAAAGCCTCCTTAAAATATGGTCACGTAACTTTGTACATTATAGAGTATGAAAACACTTAATGATGAAAGCTCTTTTTAAGGTTTATTCTGTTGAACTTGATGAGATTTCCAATATCCCACTGCGCCAAATCCCCATGCACATAGACAAATACAAGTAGAGGTTTAAGAATGAAATAGTTCAGGCTACACAGTTGGCATCTCAATTTGTTAGATGAGGGAAATGGCCTTGCACCTGCCCTGATTTTAGCACTGGGAGGTTAACTCCAGTTTCAAGGCATTAGCTTGAATGCAAATACAATATGTTTACTCAGTTAGGTTTGAACATGTGTTGCTTCAGTTGCCTGATAGCCTTACATGATACAACGACATTTATAATTGTGTCAATTCTTACTGTTGGGTTAAATCTTAATACTGTAACTTCTGGAGTAATTTTTGTTGCAAATGCAAAAAGGGGGAAAAAAATGCATAAGTACAATACGTTTGAGTTCTCTTAGGCTCATCCTGAGCTTAGTTAAAATTATCTTATTTACTTTTGGGCTTCTTATTAAAAATCTTGCTTCAGAAAACATTTTACATCAATTTCACACTCTTTCAGGCATGAAACTATTTGCCTGTGAGCTCCTGCCATGACCACAAAATCCTTAATTTCTGATTTCTGATGATCATTTTGTTGGGATTTACTGACAGCAGCCGTCACCCATCTCAACAGCCCACTTTTGCAGAGCATGGGTGCTGTCAGCTCTGTGTAGCCACCAGTATTCACCATACCCATGTAGCAAAACTCAAAGGATAGCTCCTCTAAAAAAGTTTGGCTGACAGATCAGCATACGTCATTTCTTGGCATCTATCTGTCAAATTATTTGGCAGTTCTCTCCATATGAATTGTAGCAGTTTAGCTGCAACAATTTCCAGATCAAAGCTGTCAATCACTAGGCAATTCCCACAAGGACATGCAAAAGGACCTATGGGGAAGTTATCTAAAGCTGCAATAATCTAGAAGACCTGATAAAGAAAAAAGGCAAGATTCCCCAAATCATATGGACTGAAGTTCAATTACTGTTTTCCTTTGTACAATTTAAGACAGTGAGATATCATAGCCACTAGATCTGGAGGCAAAAATCTAGACAGAATTGCAATTCATCTATTTCTTTGGCATTCCCTCCCTTTCCAATTAAACATGCTTTTCTTTTTGTCTCCATTATTCTGAGGAGGCAGTAAACCTTAGTCTAAATGAGCATTTACATGAAAATCAGAGCTCTCCAAGGCATCCACTGAAACTCCTTTAATACAATATTTGCTTTAATTTGTTTTTCTTTCTTGCCTGTGGGAGAGTTTCAATCACATTTGGTATGATTTATAATTGTATGCCCTCTCCTCCTGCAGAGGTCATTCCCTTTCCTAAAACTGCATCATTTGACTAGAAAGACTTCCTTTCACAAGTAAACAGCTCAGCAATCAATACTGTCCACAGATGACAGTGAGCACAGTCCAATTTTTAATAGGGTCTTTCATATGTCAAAAAGCTTGCTTTAATCTCCAAGAAATATAATCTGTTTACATCACCTGCAGCCTTTTGGTTGTCTCCTTCAGAAAGACTGCTTTCCTGGGCTCACTGAGTAATCTCTTCCACCTTATCTTATGAAGAATCCAGCTTCATCATACATATTTCAAGCAATCTTTACCTTCATGAATACAAGTGAATCAGGGAATCATATTCTATGATTCTCATTTCTTTCTCTCTCTACCTCAAAATATAAAGTCACATACAAAGGGTTAGTATGCAAGCATCTTCTTAAAGATATTTAATCCTGCTTTCATGATATCGATCTTGCTTTGTTTTACTAAAATAATCTGCCACATGCTATTGAAACTGTCTCGCAAATAAACAAATACTTCTTTTAAACAGGGTACATTGAGGAAATGTATTGCTTAAAGTATTGAAAACCAGTATTTAGCATTTTATTTATATTGGTAAACTAAGCTTTTGCCAAACATGCAGTGACGTGCAACAAAGCTGAAGTCAGTTACAGAAAAGAAAAACCCTAATAATAGTCAAAATAACTATTTTTTCTATTGCTAATCTATGCTATGACATGCTAAAGCATTACCATGCCGGATGGCATACTGAAACCAAAGTAAAAAAAGTATCTAAAACACATACATTGGGTCTGATTTTCTATACTCACATTTATCTCTATGTTTGGTTGCATGTCTGCATAGTATTACATAAATATATTGCAAATGCATGCATATATACAGTAAAGTAAGCATCTAGCCATGTCTGCATGTGTATCTTCTGCTTATCTATGTGTGGTTTTGTGTGCTTACTGATCAGACATATAACTGACAGAAAAATTAGGGTCCATACCTTTCAATCAAGTGGGATCTTGAGGTTTGAATTTCGTGAGATTCCTCTTTCTTGCAATCTGAAGCTCTTAACAAGTTATTATTTATCTCCTAAACCAGCTGAATTCCCCTATTCACCTATGTCAGCTTTGAGACTTAGAGTTGTGGGAAAACCCAGGTGATTTCTGTGTAGTTTTTGGCTTCTTTTTGGAAACTTTGGCCTTTGTTTCAGAACCAGGGTGCATTACTCAGCCTCAGGTCAGCTATTCCATCTGTGCTACTTGTTGGCTTAAAAACATTCCCTTCCCTACAATGCAAATGACAGAAGTCTTCCTTTTTTTCTTTCCTCTTCTTGCTCTTGACAGAATATCTTTACAAGGAAGATAAGAAACTTTGCATGTGTGCATTGCATAATTAAGAGCAGTGCAGAGACAGCTAACCTGTCTCCAGAAATCAGGTGAGGGACAAAAAGCATGGTACCTCCAGAGTTAACATGCCCTGTAAAATAAATTGATATGCATTTCTGTAATGTATGTACTCTAACTTGTTTTACTTGCTTTTGTAGTGGCTATACTCCAGCTGCGCACAAAGAATACATATATTTGCACATGGCCATTTCAGTTGACCATATTGCTAAAGACAAGGCAGAAAACCACAAAGAAAGCCTGACATCACTGAAACAGACTGAGTTAGAGGTTCTTAGACTTAATAAGCTCACACGAAGGGAGATTTCCAAAGAAGATGCAAATGCATCACCAGTCAAAAGATTTTTCTAACCAGAAATCCCCTGAGCAGCTCAGTAAATGCTGCTAGTCTGCAGCAAAACACACAGAGCCATTGGCAACCTGAAGGGGTGAACAAAACTGCTGCACACCATGCCAGAGATGCTATTTTACCCCATGCTACTTGGGGAATGGCTAAAACCGTTGCAGCCCCCACTCCTGGAGCTATGGCTTTTGGCTGGACCAGTCTAGCTGAGAGGACTCATCAGTTACGGTACTGATCTGTAAACCACTTGTTGCTCCGGAGGTAGAGAGTGAAATAAATCATTCCTAAATCAAAGCTGAGTACCAACAACACCATTATCTTTATGCCTCTCAGAAATGAATACTCACAGGAGAAAGTGCCAGCTGACTTACACTGATATTGATGGGGAAACCCAGAGAAGATGTGTCTCCCAATTCTCTGGGCCACCCATTTGTCTGGTGGGTGTATTGTTCAAAGTATTGAAAAAAATAGTATTTAGTATTTTATTTATACAGATATACTAAGCTTTTGCCAAACGTCCCCACAATGCACCCCAAAACCTATTTCACCAGAGTGATGGGATTTACCTTAAAACTTCCAGTCTACCTGAAACCCTACCGGTCTGTTCAGTATCACACTCCCAAAATGTCCCTTTGTTTTTTCATCATTCTAATAAAGTGAAGCTTCTTGTTTCCAAACGTGTCCACTGCCCTGAGAGCAGAAGGCTCCCTAATTGGATCAATGCACAAACTTTGTTGCCTTACAGTAACTTCTGCCATGCCTTTGATTGCCTTTATCAATGTTTTTGTAGGAGCAACCTTTTCCTGTGACGAGCAACGTTTTGAACGGTGCTCATTTCAATTGGTAGGCATTAGCTGTGGACAAATCTGGCTTTTCTTACAGAAAATCCCATTGTCCTAGAAAAGAAGATATCCGTTTACCTGAACCAAGACTATGTCAGAATATTATTAACTTTAAAACCAACAAGTAAAAATAGCAGGAATGCAGAGCAATAACTGGCATCATATTTAATATTACATTCTAGCAAGCCCTGAAGTGACATAATTATGTGGCCACTGCTGCACAGAACCACTGAACACACTTGAAGGCATATGCTGTCATTTACAGACGCGATTTGGTTCAGATTTGTAACATGTAAGTCTGCAGCCTCCTTCTCCTTTCTGCTATTACAGAGGTGCAGGGAGCTGGGGAAGCAGAGGTAAAGGAGGATGAGGGAGAGCCATTTCTTTGGTTTTGACAGCCTGTCTTGTCTGTCACCTCCAACTAAGGTTTCTTTGAACTGCTCTCCCTACTGGTCCATAACTAGTGTGGAGTGTCATGTCTTATTCCTTACCAAGGTCATTGGGACATAGTGTTGGAGAACCTCAAATGTTGGCTGTGAAGGCACCTTATAAGAAACACATTTGTCGCTTCACATGAACCATATAATGTTACCTTTTCACCTGAGGATCGATATATCTTCACCAATCCTTTCCCACCTTCATGGAAATAAACTTTCAGTTTGAGAGCTGTGAATGATTTCCCCTGTGTTACAATCCCTAAGGTGATATTCAAAAACTCCTGCCAGTCTCTTCCCTCCAAACTATACCCCTGAAGCTGCGGACGCAGACTGAGCTAACAGGAAATTATCAAAGGGATGCTTGAAATGAAGGACATTTCTGCTGCCTCCTTTCTGCAGTTCCACTTCCATTCTATTTTGACCATTACTCTTTTCAACTCTCTGTCTCCCTAGGACAGAGGTTCTGGCTCACATCCTGCAGAAATCTCACCCACCCTGTGCTTAGAGCTCTATTTCACCATTGACTCTACCTGCTGCAGGTGAAGGTGCTTCACAGGGAGAGGGACCAGCTCGAGACTGCGGAGATTGCCTTGCTCTCCCAGCCAGGACGCTGAGCCCCGTATACCAATGCTGACATAGGGGTATTGATATGGGGGCCCTCTTTCAGTTCGGTTCAGTTCAGTTCCCTGTAAAAACAGTGTCTCTGCCCTCCTGAAGGAGTGCTCCAAGCCCCCCATTTCGTTGGTCAGATTTCCCAAAGACTTGTACTCCCCAAGTACCCATCTTAGTAGATACCACTACTAGAACTCTCACACAGACCTTGAAGGAAAGAGAAAAGGTTAGGCTTTTGCTGGTGTGCTTCAAGTCTTTGATACAGCTGGGATGGATGGATGAGTTTCCTTCTATGCTGCACCACCATTAATGAGGAGATACCACTGTCCTCCACGCCCTCATTCATTGTCTTCTTCATTTTGCCTTTGCAGCCTAAATTGTAGTCATCTTATAATGTCATCTCTGGTATGAAAACCATCCTGCCAAGTTTCATGCACTCTCTAAAGGTCATAGATACCCATTAATTTATACCACATTTGCTTTTTGTTCTTAATTGCCCAAATACTTTCCGCATTTTACATACATGTTTTCTGGGTTATGTGACACCAAATTATTCTTCACTGTCTGTCGAAAGGAAATGCCTTCTCACTGCCTTGAGTATTTGAAGTTCTCATATCAATCTGGATTACTTGCAATCCCTCCATCTCACTCTTCAATTTACAGATTATCAAACTAGATGGGGCGATTTTGAACTTTGTATGGTTTTTGTACATAAGGCAGGATGTTGCACAATCTCTTTTATGAAGCATTCTAGTAATTATAGAATCATAGAATAGTTAGGGTTGGAAAGGACCTTAAGATCATCAAGTTCCAACCCCCCTGCTATGGGCAGGGACACCTCCCACTAAACCATGCCACCCAAGGCTCTGTTCAACCTGGCCTTGAACACCGCCAGGGATGAAGCATTCATAACTTCCCTGGGCAACCCATTCCAGTGCCTCACCACCCTTACAGTAAAGGATTTCTTTCTTCAGGACAATAAATCTCAGAGCTAGAAGGTTATTCTAGCAGGGACGGACAAAACTGTTCCTTGGTGTGAGAGCTATCTCAAATTTTACCTGCAAATGCTAAGCATCAAGATTTTAACTAGTCAACTACTAATGAAAGTATGTATTTAAGTTGTACTATCCAAAGGAGATGGCATTAATAATTGCTGCTATTAGCCACTAACTTCGTGATATTTAGTAGGAAAATCAAGTTAGACCTGTTTCTGTGTTACTCCTTCTAATAGCACTTTCTGCAAAAGTCTTCTATTGTCAGTCGCAAAGGTACAACCAAGCACCATGAACTGCAATAGTAATAATAATAAATAATATCAACAATAGTGGTAATAATAATAGTAATACCACTATCATATACAGTCTTCTTTCTAAAAACATAAGAGCAGAAAGGTTAGCAAGGAGAGAAGATCAACACATCAACACTCTGATTGGCCTCATTACTCTAACTATGGCAAGGTACTTTCTCTATGGCAACCTTCAAACTCCTTCCTCCTACCCCATCACTGCAGCTACAGGCACCTTACTCCAGCAGAACATCTTCCCAGGATCCACTGATCTCCATACACTCACGTCAATTCTGATAGAAACTTCATTTAGAGCCAGGACACCAGAGGGAGGAGAGGGCAGAACAGAGCTTATTGTCAAGTCCCTTCCCCTCCGAGGGCAGAAAAGCACTAATTAATCATCCAGCTCCAAAGAAAGGAGACTCAGACTGCACAGCAGAAATGAAAGACGCAGAGGAAGAACATTTTGTTACTGAATTTGCATAACAGCAATACTTCTAGTCTGGTGGTGTACATTTCTAAATGTAATACATTGCTGTGATATTAGCACTTTACCTGTCATTGCTGCATTCCCACAGCTGTGTAACCATTACCACAATAAACTGTGAACTGGGAGGGTTTAGGGGGAAAAAGGATGGAGCACACACCAAGCCAAAAAAAATGAAGAGTTTTACTTAGTATAATTATGTCCAATATTTTAGTTAAATGCTATTAACTACTTCTAATGAATTACCTTTCTCTGGGTTTAACATTGAACTAGAGAAAATTAATGAAACAAATGGGATACTGGGTATCTTAACCACCATAGCACCTACAGTCTCATGGCAGGGATAAGACTACAAAATCCATGCTTTCCATAGTAGCATTGCCTCTTCATTTTAAAACTTTTAAGAACACCTAGAACAAACCTTCAGCTTCGTAGTGCTTGGTTTTGAACAGAATATTGCTTTCAGCTGGACAACTCTGGGGCATATCCTTTGTGAAAGGGATATTAAAACCCAGTGCACAAGGCAGTGTAGCAAAAGAGAAAACAAAGGACACTGCTAGATAGTGTAGAGATGAAACTCAATAAATTATGTCAGTTTGAAAGTTAATATAAATATGTCTATAGCAATTGAAGGAAAAATTGCATTTGGAGTCACATTCTGAACGCTGTGAGTACTACAACCAACCTTGATAAATGCATTTCATGATTACCAGCTACTAAGAATTCATTGAAAAGATATTTCAATTATAGCCTACCTTATTATTATGGTTGCCTAGATCATTTACCTCAGATTGCACAGGCAAACTGCCCATTTGGATTGTAATTTAATTTTAAGCACCACAAGCTCAAGCTGCATTTCCTGCACAACAGCGTAAGCATTTTGAATTATTTACAAGAGCATCAAGTTTATATTCCAAAATTAACATTCATTCCAGGTTCCTCAAAGTTATAACTATTTCAGAAGTTAATGATGTTCCCAAAAAAAGTGATTCAAAGACTAATGTTTCTAAACCTTGTGTACTATATGAAAATCGATTTCTGCATTGGGGAAAAAAAATAACATCTTGTCTCTATTCTCTAGTTGATGCCTCGGGGTTTATGTTATGTATCTTATCAATATCTGTTTAGCTTTTCTTGCTCAGTCTGTTACATCAGATTATTTCTCTTACATGCATTACACCTCTACACAGGAGTTTTTCCCAAACAACACTTGTATAGGTCAGTATGGCAGATTTTATGTCAGCAGGGAAAGCACTGCTAGGGCTTGCTTTGTTTTTTTCCTAGCTTCCATAAATAATCATTAATTCAGGTGTTCATGTCCATCACCCACCATATGATTTTCCTGGTTTTCCTCTATTTGCAAATGGAAATGGAGATGCCACTCAAGGCTTGTTTTTAAAACATTTTAAGCTTTACAATTTATAGGTAATCCAACTCAACAGCACTCAATAAGTCGTTGATAAGTGGTGGCTAGTATTCCCTGACTCTATAAATACTATCCATTTGTGATTAGATGGATTGATTTTGCAAATGACCTTCACTTTTAGTATCTCTAAAGTACCTACCTTAGACGGCCAAATGCACAATACTAACTTGATCTTTAAAGAAGTCTGAAGTAACACCTCTAAATAATGAGTTACAGGGTTGAGTATCACAACAAAATTAAATGTTAAACCTATCTTTTTTTCAAAACTGACTTTAGCCTTGAGCTCTAGCACAGGCTTGCAAGATCTGATGTCTGAAAACTTAGAGTAGACTGAGGTTTTTTTAAATATAAAAGAATAAAGTCTCTGCTTCTCCGCTTCTAATGTACAGAAGCTATATACTAATATAAAGAAGCTATATATTACATTATAGCTTCTCAGAAATGTAATTAGCTACAATTCTGTTATTTTACACAAATAGCTACTGATTAAAAATTGTTGTCCTTGCTTCCCCAAGGGATGCTTCGCTTCATCAGTTCTTCTGGTCCACATAATGTATAAGACCAAACTACCCCTCAGCTGTCTCTTCTAGCTTCCTCATTCATTTATATAACTCATTGTTATTATACTCAAGCACAAAAATAAAAATCCCAATTACATTTTTTCCCCTTACACCATGTGAGAACAGTGGTTAGGAGGTACAAGGTTTGTCACCTGATTTCTACCAATTCCAGTGTTTATTTTAATTCAAACAAACACCTGTAAGCACAAGCCTCATTATTCTTTCTGCATGCTGATCTCGAAGATCTATTCTGTATCTTTCTTTTATCAGGAATTGTGGAACACTGAATTATATTATTAGGAATTTTGAAATCAGGAGACCATCCATTCTGACTTCAAAAAGGCTTTTCAAGTCAAACTGAACAATTTTGTTAGTATTTTATAATGAAAATGTTTAGAAGATTAGCTGAAGTAGTATACGCAAGGAACATTTACTGCTTAAAAACAAAACAACTGGAAAAGCAGTTAGTAAAACATACCATAGACTCAGTTTCAGACTAATATTTACACAGCCTTCGAATTTACAACTTCTCCCACAATCTACCATATGAGTTCCTCTCCACATCCACCCTGCAATAAGCGATTTTCTTCGTCTTCATTAAATCCTGTACCACTGAGGCAAATCCAAAGTTTTTGCAATAATCCAAACAAAATGTTGAAAAGAGTTCTTTTGTTAAAGTCCTTGATCTTTCAATCCTCATCCCTAAACACTGACTGCTCCTTACTTGGGTCATACTGACTAGATATCACCGTTTCTCTCATCTTGTCCTGCTTTATGAGACTCCCATAAAACACAGCATCCTGCTTCATTTCTACGAGTTGCACTATTATCCTCATTTCCCTTTCACCTTGCTGTTATCTCCTGCAGGGCACACTTGTCCCACCCATTTTTCCTTGAACATCACCCCTGCAAGAAAGCAGTAATTGTAAAAACTTCCTGATTTCTGTATCTGCTGAAAAGATGCATTCTTATAAGGACGGTTCCAATGCTGATTCTGTAACATTTACTTTTTTTCTGTAAATGCAAAGACAAAGGAATTGAAAGTGTATGAAAATAAACATTCCCTCTAAACAAACTGGCACTCAGTATCCCTAATCTGTGTTATCTGCCACCACCTCATCTGATCAAGCATCAGAATCACTAAAAACTAATAGCTGACAGAATTGCCAAGCTTCAGAAGGATTTGTCCATTTAAAAGCTGAGCTATCATACAGTTTGCTTGCACTCAGTCAGTAATCCCTGCTTAACAACTGTAATCATGAAGAAAGGAAAATAAATGATGAAGACTAAAACGTCTTGAGATTCAGTAATGACTTGTTCCTGGACCTCACTCAAGTTAGATACCAGTGTTTTACTTCTCAGGTCTGTCTGACAGTTTGAAGCAGTTTTTAATCAACCAAAAATAAGTTTGTTTGGTTTAACCTTTGTTTGCCCCTCACTCCCTCTGGCAGCTTACTATTGGTACTATTATCACCAATGTGTACCATCACTGCTCAGAAAGCTCCATCATTATTTTAAAGTCATCTTCGATCAGCATATTTATAAAGTTTTCTCAACATTTACCTGAATTAACTCTCAGTCCTTCATGTTATGTGACTTGGCAATATTTTTCTAACCAAACTGTCCATATACTACAAAAGCTCCTACAATACACATCATACAGAAATTTTTATGATACTACTTCACAATCTTTATTGAGCTTTTTAAAGAGCATTCTTATCTACACTCACTCACTTAGCCTGTCACCAGAATTACAAGGCCAGCAGAACGAGCCACTGTCAGTTGTGATCGCTGGTCCAGTGGTGTTTTCCTCATCTGAAGCAGGCAGAAGAAATAAATATAACAGTGCTCCTTTTGCAGTTCATTTAGCACCATTTTTCTACCTCTGAGCCCAGCCCCATGTTCTACTTTGTGGAAAACCTTACATTAGTTTGCTTGAATGTGCTGGTTTTGGCTGGGATAGAGTTAATTTTCTTCACAGTAGCTGGTATGGGGCTGTTTTGGATTGTGCAGAAAACAGTGTTGATAATACAGGGAGGTTTTTCCTTACAGAGTCCAGGCCTTTTCTGCTCCTCACACCTCTTCACCAGCAAGTAGGCTGGGGGTGCACAAGAAGCTGGGAGGAGACACAACCAGGACAGCTGACCCAAGGGATATCCCAGATCATATGATGTCATGTTCAGCATATAAAGCTGGCGGAAGAAGTAGGAGTGGGGGGGACGTTCAGGGTTATGGTATTTGTCTTCCCAAATAACCATTACATGTGATAAAGCCCTGGCCAGTGTTAAATCACAACACCAAAACGTAATTGTTCATGCCTCTACCCTTAAATTATTTAAATAAATATTGGATTTAAGAGAGATGAGGTTCTGCATAGAGCTGTTAAATAACTGCTTTGCTTCAGGTACTATAAACTACTTTTCAGAAGACATGAATATCAGTCTCTGTAAGGAATCTATAACTTTGTACAGCTCCCCTCCCCGTTCAGAAAAAGGGGATTTGTGGATTTTGTTGGTATGTTCATTTATTGTTTTATTTGGTTTGTTTTATTGGGATTTTTTTAATTAACTCCTCCCCCCCCCCCCACCCCGATTAAGGAAATAAAGAATACACTTCATTTGAACTGCATTAAGGCTCCCATTCACCAGTCAAGAAAACAAAAACCTCCAAACTGCTGCTTGCTTACTAGCAATGAAGATGTACAATAACAAAATGCTCAGTATTATATTAAACACATGTAAAAAGTTGAGAATTCATTGCAAAATCTGTTTCTTACCATGCCTTTTCCATCTATGCCCTCGGATAGACATGCTAGTCACAGCATTTCTTGATATTCTGGATGAAGTAGGTGTAATTTCAACCTGAATGCATCTTGTACCTTCTTTACTAGATTTCATGGCACCTTGAGGCAGTGAAGCTTTTATTGCATTAGCAACCTAGAACAGAAAAAAAGCAGTTAAGCTCTTAACACAAAGATGCAAATTTTAGAAGAATTCTGTCAGGGGATTCTTATGACTCCAAGAA
The DNA here is from genome assembly GCA_026283785.1 of Coracopsis vasa. Taxonomy (NCBI): domain Eukaryota; kingdom Metazoa; phylum Chordata; class Aves; order Psittaciformes; family Psittacidae; genus Coracopsis; species Coracopsis vasa. The sequence continues at coordinate 29,071 of JANHGB010051545.1, forward strand.
GGATACCATGTCCAATTCCAGTTTAAAGTCAAAAAGCACACTAGCTTTTTGCACAGCTTATAAAGAATGCTGGCTGCAATTAACTCTCAGAACTAACATTTGCACTTTGTTTTAAAAGTGTTTCCAGTTCAGAGATGTGGCTATTACTTCAGAATGCTTTTGTACTATCATCTAAGCTCTCAAAACTTAGAAGCATTCTAGTGAAAATAGCTTGCTCACTAAGGAAGGTGACAAAATAACTAGATACATTGAAAATACCTGTGCCTCTGTGTGCATACTTACAGATCTAGCTGTTCACACAAGCACAGCCACATACACCTTGTGGGATTTAGGTTCCTGGTGTGATGTTGTATCATGTGTTTTCACAGGAAGGATTTTCTAGACTAAAAATTCTACTCACAAAAAAGTTGAAATACAATACCTACCAGCAAAGGTTCTGGATACAGTTCCAGCTGTGCTCTATACAAAACATCATCCATAGCTTTACGAGCCAGATCCCATTCTCCGTTATAACTACAAAGGTAAACATATACATAATAATAAGCATCTATATCAACAGAAGAACCTTCTTGGCAACATAACTTTCACAGACTTAGCGTTCCTTCAGAGCTCAGTTTAGAGGGGTTGAACTACTTGTGCTCACTAGCAGTAAGCTTGCTATTTAGTGAACTTATTCTGAAGTAGCATCTATGGAGACATAGTTTGATTTACAATTGGCCATCCTGAGCAGTTCAGAAATTACATCATTTGTTACTGATCAGCTAGTCATGAAATATTCTGAAATTCAAGCAGAACTGCTTTAATATTACTCCACCTTTTGAGTATTCCTGTGTTTCTAATGTTTAATTAGTTCAGTTAATAGGAGAGCTTCAAACATTAGCTTGACTATCAAAGGGTAGACGACATCAGTATTTCAGAGAAAAAATAAGACCTTTTGTCCTTAACTAGACTGATGTCAAACCTAAGCATGCAAAAATGCAGACAGCACACAACAGATGGAAAAGGGTTGGAGTTTCTTTAAAGTTGTTTTTTTTACATCAGCAATTATACCCATTAAGTGCTGTTCTAGCCCTCTTTCCCCAATATGACATAAGTAACTTCAGATAACTAGCTGGAGAACTACGCTCTCTTCCTAAGGAGGTTATAGCTAGACACAGCATCATCCACTAGAAAATAAAATATTTCAAGGTTAACATGCCTAAACAAGTGTAGAAATTAAGGTGATGTGTCTTTATTTTGTATGCATATAGCAAAAACCAAACAACTTACAAGGCATAATAAATTCCTGTTAGCATTTGCACCATGAATTCAGATGAAACTGGAATCCTACAGTTGACTCCCTTGTACTTTCTTACTTGCTGGCGAGGATATCCACAGACACAAATTCTAGGAAAATCATGCATTTTTCATTAGCAGCTAATGTGGAACCAACCACCTTTGCATACAACACTACAAAACTAGGTGTTTAGTATGCATTTTAACTACAGTAGACCCACAGGAAGGTAACCATCAACAACCCTGCGCTGAAGCAGGCTATTTCTTATAATGGAAGAAGGGTATGCCCTCTGCTGGCAGAGTTCAAATCCGTCAGAACAGGGATCCTAGACACGCCTGTTACATTTGTACTACAGGGGACCAAGAAAGAAAACTGCCAGTAAAAGCCATTCTGGATCCACACATTTGCTGCAGAACAGACAAAAAATAAGTTAATGATACTTAAGGAAATAAAGCAGTATAGCAACTATAAATATTACAGACAGAAACATAAGTGACATTGCATATAAAATGGAAGTTGCATGCAAGTTGTTAAGCAAAGAGACCACAAGTGCCCTGGTCAGATAATTACTAAAATTATCCTAAATTCCATTAAAATTCAGCTTCAGAGTTTAGTTCTGAACTAAATTCCATGTCAGGTCCTGTAGACAACACATTTTGCAAATCAAAGATATTGGGTAGTTCAATATTCAATTCATCAGCTATTACATGACTTGTAGAATGACCTTTAATGATATTAAACAAACTACTTCCTTCTTCAAAGCATAGACTAGAAGGTTTAGTCTCAGACAGCTTCAGTCCTTCAGCTTCAGTATCAGAGAGCTTTTAAACTCCTCTTAGATCTATGTTTTTTCTAGAAAAATAAAATAAAATAAAAATACATTGTATCATAGTACCTTTCAAATTACATCTGTAACGGGTATTTCAGGAGTCTTTTTATTAACACTAACTTCGTCACTAACCTACTGCACTTTTTTCCTCTCCTGTCTATTCCACAATACATCATTATGCAGTCTTTGGCTACATAAAACAACAACGACAACAACAACAAAAATTCAACAAAAAGAAGACTGTGCCCCCAGGATCTTTATAGCTCAGCAGCAATCCCAGTCTGCACGTTGTATCTAGCGTGGGCAAAATCTGACTCTTCATGCTGATATCACCGTATCTCCAAATTAAAGAGAGTTTAAACACTCCATCAGGAAAGACAGGAAGCCACACTAGTGGCAACATGCAAGGAAATGAAAACAGTTCAAGATGTGGATGTTTATAAAGGAAGAAACATAGAATGGTTTGGGTCAGAAGGGAGACTTTCAAAGTTCATTGATTTCCAACCCCGCTACCATCAGTAGGGACATCTTCCACTAGGTCAGGTTGTTCAAAGCCCCATCCACCCTGGCCTTGAATACTTTCAATGATGGATTGAGCATTCACAATGTCTCTGGGGAACCTCTTCCAGTGTCTCACCACTCTCATTGTAAAATTGTCTTCCTTATGGTCATTTAAATCAACCCTCTGTCAGTTTAAAACTTTAAGCACTTTGGGAAAAAAAAAAGTCAACTTTACAAGCAGCTTTTGGGAACCTGAAGCTTTAAAAAAGAGAAAAAAAAAATCAAACTCATTGCATTTCAATTTGAAAATGCTGTTTTAAATGTAATCAACCTACAAAAATTACCTTGAACAAATCTGACACAGTGACCGAAGAGAAACTGCAGGCATGTAGCTCAAGGCAGCATTATAACAAAGCAGAAGGAAAGTCAGCACTTCAAACCTGGAATTTACAGACACATTAAAATTACATTACCAATTTTATTTTTTAAAAGAAAGCAAGTTTACACAGAAATTTGCAAGAGCTATTTGAACAGATTTGGTATCTCATTTCAATAAAACTGACAATGGAGTAGTTTGGTTCTGTCAACTTTTCTTCTTCATGTAGTAATATGCACTGCTAATCTTTCTGCATCTACATTTACGTCTTTGAAAACAAAAAACCCACACAAGACACAGCATTCACCTACCTGCCTTCAATCTTTAACTATATTAAAAATTATAAGTTAAGATTCATAAGTAATTCTCAAGCAAAATCCTATTATACAGTTTTACCTGTTCTGCGCTGTTAACATCTCCCTCTGAGGATGAGGTCCACTGTATACAACCCTGGACAAACCATGCTGTGATAAAGCTCCTTCGGTGAGAGCCATGGAGCCAATGCTGGAAGGCTAAAGGAAAAAAGGGTCATTCAAAACATGTCTGCCCGATGCCTTGCTACAACGCAAACGAAAATAGACAACAATCAGTAGCGTCATATTTATACATGAATTTTCAACAGGCTTAGTTATCTGACTGCTTAGCTGTCTTAGATTTGAGAAGTTATTCTATGCCAGATGAGGTATATGGCTTCAGAATACAAAAAAAAGACATAGCTGGTGCACGGATGTTATGGAGTTATGACTATTAAGTTTTGAAGAGGCCTCAGAGACCAGTTAGTAGTCCTCAGAAGATTGAGAAATATGTTCCTATGTCATCATGCAACACATTAAAACTACTTTTTATTTTCACTCTTAACAAATAGGCCCCCAAAGCATACTGTCTTTTTCAACCAGTAACAACTTTATGTTGTAAATATCACTTACTTCATGATAGACTGAAGGTTTGGACAAAGATGGAATTGTGAAACTCAGCACTTTGCTATGTCCCTCTTTGTCAACTATCTCCTGAAAAAGACAGGAGATACCAATGGTTACACCATACTACAGAAACCAGACATTCAAACTGTTAAATGCTGGGTGGGGGTAAATGGATAAAGAAAGCCAACAAATTATTATAGGGGCAGACAGAGATAATATAACATCTGAGCTACAAGCTAAAAACTATCTCTGGATTTGCTTTCTATCACAATACATTTGCTTTTTCTGAAAACTATATAAATGATTTAGCAAAGGGCACACACATTTTCATACACAGTCCACCCTAAAAGCACTAACTGGAAATCTCAATATGTTTAAAAATGTTAACTTTTTTTTTTTATGCACTGTTTGCTAATTGTGAAGGTTAATGCTCAATAATTCTGTTCTGAAAAGTATTTACCCATGAAGTAATAACTCTACAAGTAATTCATTCTGGAAATACAGTTCTGGAATGATTGCAGCCTCATATAGTTACATAGCAGCAGACATCATAGTATTCACAAAAGCCCAAGTTTGATAATTCCTTATTTAGAGAGTTAAAACAAGCATGGATGCAAAGCTTAAGAGAAGCTACTGTCCTGCAAGTTACCACCACAGCAGTATGTTGGCAGACTTTTACTCCTGTTAAATTAGCAAAAGCTTAATGGGTAAGGAAAAAAGAAAAAAAGATGTATCACAAAAGAGCACTGAAGTACTTCAAATAAACTTCAGAAGTTGCAAAGCAGACCTGAACAATAACCAACACACCACACACAAGAACTCTCTCCCCTCCTCCTTAATTTCAGCACCAAACTTCATGTATCCAAAGATAGAGATCAGAGAGAGAAGCTTTAGCGCCTCCTAACACCCCTGCCTTTGGAAGGCTGAAGGCAAACTTCACATAGTAATTACTAAAACTCATGTCTTCGAGTAAGATATTAAGTGGTAAAGGAAGACTGAGAAGTATCAAAAAGGCATACAAAGCTGCTCTGTTTGAAGAGTTATACAGGTCCTCCACTCCACAAAAACCACCAATAGTTTTAACTTCATTATTGCTTCTGCATCAACAATGAAAATTGTTTTCTCAATTTATGGGAGAAGAAGGCAAGAGAAGCTGGCTACATCCAAACTTTTGAAATATAAAAATATCAATATTTTGACTCTTCATTCTAATCAGATTTGTAATTAAGTTTCGGGAGTGCATTTCAAGAACTGAAGTGTACCAGAAAAAATATTGATACCTACAGTCAGAAACATCAACTGCATGCACTACCACTGTATTTCTCCAATCTGAAGGCAGAACAAAACAGTTCACAATCTCAAGGTTCAACCACAATAATTCCATACCCCTGACAATGTAGCGAATTTAGAATTATTCTGAGCAATACTTGATTTTTCAATTTCCTTCAGTAAGAAACTCCAGGACTCTGTTGAGCATGGTAATTCCTTCAGGTTCCAAGAGACTATACATTTACAGAAGGATTACTATTTGTATTAGGCTGGGTCTTCCCTCTTGCCTTTAAAAACAAAGTAGCCATTTAAAGGGCATAGAAGTATCTAAACAAGTATCTAAACTCACTACCTTTTCAACCTTGCATACTGAAGAACAGTTCCATCATGATTGTTAAAGTCATAAATTTTATGCAACCTAGGCAGCGGGGAAGAAGTCAGCATCAGTAACAAAGCATTCCTTTAGCATAAGCATTCATTATTTTTTAAAGCAGAAGGTGGGGGGAGTGCTTCCAAAGATCAGGTCTATCTACAGCTTTCTACAGCAACTTGCTGTAAAATTCTTAAAACCCCAAGCAGCTTGAGATGGATGGCTATGTTACTAATGGAGGAAGAAACTGTTCATAGCTAAGAGAAGACGTTACTGGACCGATTTCAAGTTAACTATAAATGTAATCTCTTCTAAGAGAAAGACAAGTGATTGTAGCCACATCCGTCAACCATTTTAGATTACTTCATCATGGAAATAAAGGAATGAATTGACTTAAGGCATAAGATATATCAAATGCTTTCCAGGAATATTTTTCTTCTCAGATACAACTAAGCACACAGAAAACACATGAAGTCTGCACCGTGAGTCGAATGTAAGGGCTCAGTTCTTTTTAAGTAGACTCCTGTGTAAAAAAGGTTTTTTCACTCGCTTGGCAAAGACACTTGAGATTATTTTTAGAAGAATGGAAGCTGCCTTCTCCAGTTTTTCAGAATGAGAAGACCTGAAGTTCATCACTCTCACTTCCCAAAAAGCCTTCCTACAACATCCAGAACAAACTACACAGAAGAGAATCCCAGTGGACATAACACTAAGCTTTTTATAATAGCCATAAAAAGACAAAATGCATAATTAAAATATGGTGCTCTTCAAGGTCCCTTCAAAGCAGTAATTTAGTAACAAAGAGTATCTTTTCACATAAAACATGAAAAAAAAGTGTCGAGGTTATTCTAAAATTAAAGACAACATTTAATTTCTCAAAGCTAAGCAATCTGTTCAGCAGTCAAGTGCACAGAATTTGTGATTTTTGTGTGTGTTTTCTAGTCAAGATAGTCAAAATACCCCAGAAAATATGGGCAATCACTTCAAAAGTAGCACCTCTAAAGGCTTTCAAGCAGAATGTAAGTTTAATCACCATACCAAGAATTAAGTAGTAAGGAAATTAAGAAGACTCCTTTGCCTCTTTTGGCCATTAGTACATTAACACTTTTCAGGAACCACAAAAAGAGCAGAGAAAATATTTACTGAAGTAAAAGAATTAAAGTTCATGTTGGCAGATTTGTGACATGGATACCAATTTGAAAAGTCAAAACTAAGATACTCAACACTTCAATTCTGAAATGAAATTGTTCATCATTCACCAGTAAAATACTCTACAGTACCCCCAAAAGCACACTAATATTTTTAGGCCTTAATAATTACATGCAAATACAAACCAAGTTATAAACCCCTAGGAGAAGAGCCTCTATGCATCCACTGCTCTGCAAATCCCTGCTGGCTGAGACAGCAAGATAACACCACATCAATTCTGGTAGAAACTGCAGTGTGAATCGTAGCAATTGTTCTTCACCACTGCGATAGAACTCGAAGAGCTGATGGCAAACTGGCTCCAGAAGCTGAAATACAAATGACAATTGTGAACGAATAAAATATTACAAGAAATGGCAACTTTGTCTGGATCGATTCTTTGGACAAAACTATAAACTGATAAGGGTTACATTTTAGCTATTAGGGAGTGATTGATGCAGTAACTGCTCAAGTCACCTCAAACACTTGCATCTTTTATAACGTACTTTCAGATGATAAAAGTAGAGCCTTCCATCCTGCATGAAGAATGAATTCCAACTGCTTCCTCTTTCATTTTTGGCTCACTTCCTCCAGCCTCAAAGGCATAAATAGAGGATACTGCTTATCACCACACCTCATACCATGCCCTCACTATCTCTGATATACAGGAAAAGTACTTGAACAGTTCTTGCTATTCTAGAGCTCCAACAGCATACGCAAATTGCCAGAAGCTTTCACCCACCAAATGAGAACAGCTGCATAACTCTCAAAGTATTACAATAACTTAGTACAGAGTAGAATTAGTTTATTTTTCCACTCACATTAAAATCATCCAGAAACTTATATGTATTTATAGGTTTGAGACAGAAATGGGAAGCCCTAGGAGTAATTTTACAATCAAATTTGTTAAGCTGTTATAAATGGAAATATTATATTGAACTGGAAATAATACACTGAGCTAGAACAAGTTAAAAAATAAAAAAAAGACTAAAAAACAATTAAGCAATCAGCTTGCACTGTGCTTCTGGATTTAATGCACATCCTTGTGCTAACACCTATCTCCACTAAATGACAAAACATAGTGTTAACCATCTTGTGTCAATGCACAGAAGCTATATTTTTATGTTGGCACCTAGGTAAAAGATTTCCTAACCCAAGTGGAAAGTAACATCAAAACCAGTAGGCCCTAACAAAGCCATCTGAACTGGACACTGAACTCTAAAGCAAAAACTCAAAAGCGCACACTCAAAAATACTTTTTGGCAGCAAACCCAGCAAATTATTCGTAAGTATAATCCATAAAAGGATTTCTTAAAGAAAACCCAAAACAACCAACAAACAACATTTGGATAAAGAAGAGAAAAAGGGGATTTTAATTAAATCTTCTAAAAGAATTTATTTGGAAGAAATAACAAATAGGAGGACCCTATCATGTAAGAAACTACTCCCTGAAAAAGGATCTAGGCAGCTGATGCATTTGTATTAGCAAACTTCACAAAATGAAATCTGAGATTCCAGCTGTTCAGAATTAATTTTACCAGCTCCAGTTAACGCACTTTAAAAAACCCCAAAATTATCTAAAATACAATATTCTCTAATTGCTAATCTCTGAAAGACAAGATTCAAATGTAACATACCTAAAGGACTAGTTATTTTACCTTGCTTCTAACCTCCAAGACTTAAGATCTTAACAGTTCATCAATATGACTCACAGAAATAGACTCTAAATTAATTTCAAAATCAGGAGTGTTCAGGCTACTAACAGATCTTCAATGAAATGTATTCCTGCACAAAATCCCCAAAAGTTTTAACCTGAAAAGAATGGAATCCAAACCAGACATGAATTTTATTTTAGAGATTGCACTGAGAAAAGATACCATAATCATTAGAATCGCCACTGCATGTCAGTTCAGAAAGTATTACTCAACACCTTTCTGAAAATCCTTAAAAACTGCAATATATGCATGTACTTCAGTGCAAGTAACATGCAGATCACGTTTTCCATTTTATTATGCCTAGGTCACAACTTCACTTGTTCAATGGATTGCTCTATTGAACAACTTTCAAAAAGCTAAGAAGCCCATTCTTCTACATTTCCCCCCCTTTATTGCAGCAAAGGGGACACCACCACCAGAACAGCAAGCTGGAAAAAAGTCTGCTTGCTTTCCTAAGTGTTTCCTGCTCAATGCAAAGAAAGCCGAGACATTTCTTACCTCCCAAAGTTACTTCTGAACCCGAAGAATCTTAGCAGGTTTTGGTTCTTTTAAAAGTCATTTGGGTTAATTTGATCCCTTCAAAAATGAGGAACTTCTAGCTTGTGACAGATACAGCTCCTCTTTGGAAAAAATCTGGGAAAAATTTACAGCAAAGGCAAAATATCATGCCAAGCTAAACTAGTCATCAGCTTTAAGAGCAGAGTATCAAAGATCCTTCTAGAAAACTTCACCAGCACAAGCGCTTTCCACCTTCAGCTTGCATATTTCACACAATTTGCATGCTCTCTTTAGGGAAGTACCAGTTCAGAATGATGTGCTTGAACTTTAAAGGGCACATCAGTAACTATGACAGGTACCCATGTCCACATTGTTATCTCAGTTGAGACAGCTTTATATCAGCACATTTAAATGCATAATCAGTAAGAAAACAGATTTTCTTCCTCAAAATGCCACCACATGCTGCAAGCTAATATCAAAATGAGCTAATGATTGTTGCTGTTTCCGGATAATGTTTTACATTAAAACAGTTCTAAAAGATATCTAGACTGAAACAACTTTTAATGCTGGAACAGAACAATGTCCAAGCAATTTTATCCCTCCTTCATTTAAGCTGCATACAAATGTGTTAGACACTCCAAACACTTTATCTCCTAACGCAAATGCCTACACATCTAAAAGAACAGCAATAGTGTTTTAGGTAGAAAGCCAGAAAATCTTGAATTTGTGAAGAAACAAACCTCAGAATTTTTTTTTTTTTCTGTTGGATTCTTGAGTCAAAAGTCCTTTAAATCTTTACATCTACTCAATGCTCTTCTTGTATTGAATTACATTTTTCACTTATCAATGGCCCAGGAACCTCAAAAGTAATTAACAAAATCTTTACAATCAAAGCTACTATGAATTGGATATTTCTTTTGCTATAGCAAACAAGTAGCTCATTTCTGTCACAAACTGATTTTTAATTATTTTTGAAATGCAAACAAAAAATCCTTTATGAAAAGCAAACACGAACCAGCAGGAAAATACAGTCACAGATGCAAATACATACGATTTTTTTTTAAGCATTTGAAAAGTAAAGAACACATCCACCCCCAAGTGAGATTAATCACAATTTTAAGATACCGTTAGCTGTTATATTAGAAGTACATTTATCCAAAGGTACGTAGAAGGTTGTTCATCTGGTTTTAATCTCACCAGTATTTCTAGTGTTCATGCATTAATCCATCCCTTTTGCCTTACACACACAAGGTAAGAAAGGACAGCGCATATCCTACATTGTAAAGCAAGTTACCATTACACAGTGCAGCTAAGAGATGTCAAATAACAGTTGAAAGAAATTACTTGTCTTTTTAATTGCTAGCTTGTAAGTATTTTCACAACATAGAAAGCTCCAAGTAGCCCTTTCCACAAAGTGACAGGTACTCAGAGAACAGCCCAAGTAAAGATTTTTAGGACTTCTCCCAAGGCAGCACAACACTCAGTCAGCACTGGCTTTTCATTTCATTTCAAAGTCTCACAAATAGGGAAATCTTTGATACCTTGCCCCCAGAATTATCCCAACAGCCTTTTCAAGCAGAATTAGCATCCTTGACCATCCCGTTACTAAGGTCTTGGAGAAACCGAGTGGTAGTCAGAAGAAGTAAAAAAATCAAAGAACATATGAAAGGATTAATTTGGCTACCAACAAGGAGACTCATCAGATTAATTTACATGTTACACACATTCTGAAGACCAGACAGGCTTGACTCAGTAGCTGGAATGACTCAGAATGCCTTTCTGAGCAGCAAAGTAAAATCACATTTCTTCTTTGCTAGACAATCTGGGACTTTATCTACCAGCATTCTCTTTAAAAATGTATATATTGAAAGCATTTTACTCTCTGACCACCACCAGCATAATCTCAAACTTTGGAGAGGTTCCTTATGCTGGGTCTTTTCAGAAAAGGAATTAAGGGCTTGGTGCAATTTTAAAATAGGCTTGCTGAACAGTGGAAAGTGAGATGATATAGTTAATAAGACAACTAAAACCAGCTCAGTATGTCCTGAGCACTTTAAACCAAGTGCATTCGTAGGTGTGGAACCATTCCTGGCACAGGTACATAAACTGTCCCTTCCTCTCCAATTTTTGGGGGGGTTTTTGCCATCATCTCAGCAAGGGTACATCCACTGTATAAATGTGTATATTTATATTTTATGTTTTTAAAACAACAACAAAAGCCCTACAACCAAAGCAACAGCTTAAAAGGATTGCAAACCTATCTAATGGTGTTCTCTTGGGTTGTAATAGACAAGCTTCTGATAGCTACAGATTCACATTCAACTGACACTGAATTACAAAAAGAATTCTGTCAGTCTCAAACATCTTTTCAATCCCTTAACATATTTATCAATTCTATAGCCAAGCTCTGAAGCTCATAAGTATGATCTACAGGCTTAGCTATAATCAGTGGGTTACAAAACCTATGAATAATTTCCATGGTAATATGTCACTGCTAAGAACAAACATTTTGATGGAGATGCTTCATGTAGTTCTGTAGTTCGCATAGTTAGAACACAATTAATCAGTATGCAAGGTCTTCTTTTATTCTGCTGATGTTATGTCAGACATGTTGTGTGAGAGATCAGATATACTCACTTCACTCTGTGGCTCCTGAATTACTTTGTAAAGAGATGAAATCAAGGCAGTCTTATCTTTCAAGTTTGTAGCATAGCTGGATATGGATGCTTCTGGCAGTGTCTGAAATAAAAATATTATAACTACTAGAAAAAGCAATTTTTATCATAAAAAGATAACAGCTATTTCAACAACTATTTCCCATTACAGATTACTATTTACCAGTTTACTGTAAACTAAAACTTGTTACACAAGAAATCCTAATTATGGAAATCACCATGTTTTCAGGACAACAAAATTGCCAGAAAACACACTGCATTTTATCACTTTGCAGACAGTTTCATACGGAATGTAATGACAGTGGGTGGGTAACATAAAAACCTAAGAGTTTCCAGGTGCAGCCCCATACTTGAAGCTTGGCACTTTGCAGAGCCATACTTCAAGGAACTTTCTCTGTACCCAGCTAGTGAAAATTACAGGATATAGTAAAAATATATAGACAGAATATAGCAAAAATACATAGACAGGATATAGCCTCTGCTGAAAGAACACAAATTCCAGTTGATGTGAACAGCTCTTCACTAACACGAAACAGATTTTCTGCCCGTACTTAAGAGGGTAAAAATCTAATCTTTTTAGCGACCCTTTGAAAGCTGTACATTTTAACTTACTATTCATAGCTCTTACAGCGCTTCTTATCTGCAGTCCTTCAAAGGAGATAATACCCCACTATACAGATAGGAAAACACATTCCCAGTTTATCTAAGCAAACCAGAAGCATGGTCTAGTCCATACTCAAATCAACACGACCATTTATCTGTGATACATCTTTTTACTGTATAAGGATGTAATCCCAAAGAGGACAAGTTAAAAACCAATCATCTGTATATATCACATTACCTCAGCAAAATACATGGTTACTATTCTTTTTTATTTTCTACAGCAATCAAGCACTTTTCCATACAACTCCAGCAGAGACTCAAACACTATCGGCTAAACATCTGAGAGTATATTACCTTGAACTCTGATAACCACTCCTCCACAGCTCCAGTATCCACAGCTAACATCTTCCAACATCCGTTCCAAAACCTTCAGCCTGAAAGAATAAGCAAATAGAGTTTGTGAAAACTACACAGTCACTGCATTAAGTAGGTGATGAAAATTAAGTCCCTGTGAATATTTAAAGACTCTTATCATGCTTTTACTTGTTAACATTTCACATGCTGACATTACTTTGAACTTTCATTCTACCTCACTTACGGAAGCATTAAGCATGGGAGACTTCACGTACAGCAGTTTAATAAATTCCAAGTATGTATTGCGTGGGAAGCTCAATAAGTCAAAGATTTGCAAAAATGGCATTTTGAAAACAGAAAATACTACTTTCTCGATTTCAATTTATTTTTCAGCTTACAGAACTCAAGAGAAAACTGTATGGACTCACTGAAGAGAAATGACTGTTTAGCTTTTTCCTAGTCAACCGCTATTCCTAACTTGGAAAAGGTCACTGAAATAAAGGCTGATGGAAAACCTTTCAATCCTCCTCCACCATGGCAACTGCAAGACAACGAGCCTGCTGCCTCAGCAGGTAGCCTGAGCCCCTGCTCAATACCCTTTCAGAACAAGATCATCAGGACTAAGACTCAAACACATGAGATGCTTTCTGAGGATGAAAGGGGAATAAGGAAGGGCTAAGGAATTATAAGCCACAGAGGGATGAATTTAATTTGATTTTAACTGATTATAACTTTCTGAAAGAGGTTACTAAGGAGCCAATAAGGGCAGATTCTCTGTTGAACATCATACTTATAAACATGGAGAAACTGGGCAGTCACGTGAAGGTCAGGGCAGCCATAGCCACAGTGACCATGACGTTGTAGAGCATAGAATCCCAAGGAGAAGAAGGATCAGAGCAAGAAGGAGGATCAAGAATGCTCAGATTGGTTCATGGGCTTTTGCAAAAATATCACAAGCGACAGGAAGTCTAGGGCTCCATGACGGAATGGGGCAGAGGACTTGCTGACAGGAGACATGGAAATTGGTACTCACTGCCACCTTTGCTTCTGTTCTTAGCACCAAGAGCAGCCCTCAGGAATCTCAGGCCTCTGAGCACAGACGACTGCCTCAACTGCCAGGCTCAAAGGGCTGACCATAAGGGTGTGCTGCCATTCACAGGGACACCACAGGCCGGAGACATGAGCCAACACATGAATTTCAGGAAGTTTAAAGATATTATTTAAAAAACTGTGTGCAACACACACAAATGATAGTCCTACTACAATTATTGAAGCAACAATCTCATCAGGTCCTACAGTATCACACATTCTACTAGCCCTACCTTCATTCCTGTGAAGGCGGACAAAGGCTTTTGCAACCTCACATGCTTCAGCAGGGTTGACAATAGCAACCATTCCCTGAGAGCCATCAATAGCACAAATCCCTGTGGCAATATTTACTGTTCAAAGAAACGCATGATTTAAAGGTGTCCAGAGGAGTCCTGGATACTCCAAGTCCATTGCTGACACCACATTTATCCAAGAGATACATGGTCGGGTTTTTTTCACCTATTCTTACTGATCCATCAAGCAGATGGATCAGTATTTTCAGATTAAAGGCTCCCAGAGAACACAGGATTCGTTTGACTGGTAAGAACAGTAACAGCACCCTTGGCTGGCATTATCCATTGGACTAAGGACAGTATTTCAAGCTTTTATGACTAAGTATTTGAAGACAAATTGGGTTTTTTGTTGTTTTGGTTTTTTGTTTGGAGTTTTTTGCAAAACCGTGAACTTTTGAGATGAAATCTATAAAAAGCTGAACTAAAAGAAACAGGACAAAGTTTTTGCTGATCAGGTCTTTGATTTTTTTAGGTAGCAGAGGTATTCCATTGAGAGTTAAGGCAGCTGAGATGCACAGAAGATAAACTGTCCTTATTTTACCTTCATACATTAAAAAAAATGCATATACCTTTCTGAAAACTCTGTTTAACTCTGAGCACAGAAGCAGCCAGTAACACACATTTGAGTGTCACAAATAAGCAGTCTAATTTTGTAATTATTTTCCTTGAAGACAAAGATTATTATCTGCCAGACTGATCTATCCCCAGAAGGAAAAAATCCCCTCCATTCCACACATCAGGTGTGTGGGATCTATTAAAACTGGCAGACAACCTACTGCTTTGCTGAGGATTGACACATTCTGTGCTAGTGAAATAATATATTAAATTGTATTGCAACAATGTACGGACAGAGTCAGCACACCTAAGACTGTTCTAAAGGAAGGATTAACAAATTTCAGTTAACAACACAATTTTTAATGAAGCCCATATAAAGTTTACAAAACTAACTCTAAAATGGAATTTTTTAAACACAAAGTGGGCCAAAATAGGGCCTAATTTATAGCATCTGTTAACCTTCTCTTGGAAAACAGCCAAAAGGATTAAAAAAGCATGCCTTAATTACAGCTGCATTGCAGTGGGTTCAACTGCAAGATAAAGGCCACTGTGAGCACTACATGTCCAGTCACTATGGAATTAAAACAAGAAGTAGATAAAGTAAACACATGCTACTTTAAAAAAAGCTGTGAAGTTATATTGAGAATGTACTCTATAAATACCAAAACTATAACAAAAATTCAAACAATGCAGCAAACACTACCCAGCGATTCTCCAAGAAGTGTCTTGTTTTAAAGCACATCAGTATGTAAACACCCTTTGAGTATTTTTTTCCTTGGTGTTTTCCTCTTAAGTCCCTGCAAGGAGCTCAGAGGAGTGGAGTTTGAGAATTTCTTTAAAAACAAATTGCTTTTGTCCCCACAAATCAAACAATACTGCTGATGAGCAGCTTTGAATCATAGCACGTCCCCATGCACCTCATTCCAAGAGAATAAGAGGCAGAATCATTTGGATGCTCTGACAGAAGACAGTTGCACGAAAGAGGAAGGAGTCTCAAAGATTCAAACGATATCACAACATTATTTGTGATGGATCTCTGTAACAGTCAGGTTGTCCATCTTTCTTGAACTTTTATTAGAAACATACATATTCTTATATCACACAAATAAAGCAACTTCAGGTGACACTCTCATTGAGGGTCTTATCACATTACTTCACATTATCCACCTCATGAAAGCATGTGTAGCTACTGCAGCCCAGCTAACACATAACAAATATATCTGTTTGTTTATGCCTTGTGAGTTAAAAGTACTTTGGAGTATTTTCCACAAGACTCTCAACTTGGATTAGCAACAACAAATAGGATTTATACTAAACAATAATTAAACTAGCTTTCCTAGTAGAACATCTATTTAAGGTAAGCATACTTTAAGCCAGAGAGCCCTTATTAATCTCTAACATTGCAACTGTCAGACATATGGAACTTAAGCTCTAACATCAACAAGAGGAGAGTAAGTCTAACTTACATTCCACTTGAAGTCTGCAATCCATTCTGATACAGCTTAAGTTAGGGTTTGTCTGGATATTTTCCCAAGTAATAAGCAGTCCCTAAGAGCTGTAAATTGATTGTGCTCTATTCTCATGCTACAATAAAGCTCTCCTTACACAGGAGATACCAATTCTTGCTTTAAGACGAGTAGTACAAACAGAGCAAGATATTAGGCAAGTTTATCTGATCAAAATGAGTCTTGGTTAGAAGAGACTTCTACAAAATCTCTACAAAACCCATTATTTTTTCTATTACAGCACAGATACAACAGGAACCTACTGAATTTACTATTTTTAGGGGAAGGGGGACAGAGAGAAAGTTGCTATGCACTGAGATAGTGGAGGGCAAGCCAAGAGGAATTAAGATGTATTCTCTGGCAAACTTAGTAATGGATTCACCTACTTAAAACAGCTTCAGTTTTTCATACCAGTCACTCAAGACTTTTTTTTTTTTTTTTTAATACAATAATATCAAACCATGGCCTTGAAGGAAGTCACAGACAACACATTCACAGGCTGCTCTTTAAAAAGAAATCCTCATGATCTGTGGCTTTCCCATTCTTTAAAGCTGCCCAGCCTTTGTAGAATTCATCCACAGAATGCATGCATGTAAACGAAATCTGGATTAAGTACAAGGAGGCTGGACTTGGATGAAGAATGAACTCAAATTCTGCAGAATTGACCTTCTGGAAACACAGTATTGGGTGTTTGCAAGTGGAAGTCAGAGCTGGAAAAAATAAAACCAGAAGCCAAAGACTGCTCAAGTCCTGTCCTCTGGGAATTGCTAGAAAAGGAGGGAAAGCATATACTGCATCCTTACCTAATCTGAAAAGTATCTGCTTGGAAGTTTGTGCTATTTGCTAAGAAAATTTTTTTTAGCCTATGGGAAACATGGGACAGAAAGTTAAGATTTTTATGAACCATCAGCCAAATTTGTCAACTCATCCAGAACAGCAACAAAATAAACTTGTGAGCATTCAGATATATCAGACCCATAAGAGATCAAGTCCCTGGCACATGTTGATCTTGTATTTGATAGTAGTTTGTACACAGAAGTAGAGAAGGGCCAATCAGGACTCAACTTTTCCTACCCTTTCAAGCGGTACAAGTATTATTAAAAACCTTTTAATCAGCTCTACACCATATGTCAAGTTCACTTAAGAACTACAGTCTACATTTAAAATTCACACTGCCAAACCCCTTTCTCTCCCAGCTTGCTTCAGAGACAAAGACACAATCCTTGGTAAGCCTCAGAACAGGAAAGAGCACTTGGGCAAGTGTATTCTTGAATAAACTGACAAAGAAGAGAATGTATTTTCCTGATTTCAATGCATAACTAATTCTAGTGATACAGGCCAGGTCTGGCTTCTTGACATTTTTCAAACTTGCACAAAGAAACAAAACACCCATTGGGCTCAGCCTGAAACAGTCACACACTCTATTCTAATACACAATGCAAGCAGTGCTTGAAGACTCAGTATCAAATATTCTCTGATAATTCTTATCATCAGTGTAAAATCAGGAGTGTCAACAAGATACCTATGGTGCACCAAGCATCATTGACACAGGCTCAAGCCAATTCCTGAAACGACAAGTGATTGCTATGACAAGAGATTGCGAGTTAGCATCTTACACGAGAACTAACAAGCACTGGGTGAAACTGTAGGAGACGGGCTCAAAGCAAACAGAAGGAGTTACCAAAAACAATGTGAAGGAAGTATGCATTGAGTCACAAGTACATGAACTTTACATAAATGTGCATAAAAAAGAAGCTTGGAGACAATCATGGAAGAATCCCTCCACAGCCACTAAATATATAAGCACTTCTTCCTGTTCAGATAGTTCAAGTGAGAAGTTGCTCCCCCAAAACACTCTTCCAGCTTCCCCTGTAAGTTCCTCTCTAGGACTCTATTAACAGCCACTGTTAGACAGCAAGGTTTCAGAAATTCTGGTCTGATTCAGTATGGTTATTAGTAATTTCCTTCACAATAGGACAGTGAACCTACAGAGAGACAACTGTTTTGAACATGTTTGTCCCCAGTGGTTTGTAAAGGTTACTGAGCTTTAGGAACTGAAACTGCAGTCAATTTGAATTTCACATTGCCAAGGGCATTCTTTAGTTTTGCTGCTCTCCCCTTCCACTGTCCCCTCCCCTCCATCAGTGCTAGAAGCAACCACCTTAACTGCAGCTTACACTTTAGATCACAATATGAAGCATCAGCCTTGAAGAGTCAGGGGTCAGTGGACATTTCCACAATATATATTTAAATAAGATTTCCTGATCTGCACATATGCTTCTTGAACACTTTACACTTGGGATACAACAAAATGATAGATATTTGCCCACCAAACGGAGAAGTCCTCTTGAAGTATACACATTACCGATTTTTAAAATCACAGGTTTAATAATATTCAGCCACAGATGACAGACCTCAATTCAGTTTTAATAACAGCAAATAAGGAAAAAAATTAGTTACTCTAAAGAAAGAAAGCGTACATTCACTAGACTGTATAGAAATTATAAATAACTGTCTTAAATGCATTTGTTTCTTGGGCAAACAATGCAGCACCACAGAATATTGACACTTTGCAGTCCAGAAACCTACACACTACTACTTGACACATCCAACTATAACTCGGCCTTTTACAACCTTTCAATTCTGTTAACAGGAAAAATAAAACCCCTCAAAAGTCCACCTACAGTTAAGGTTGTAACTCCATTTACAATGCTGGCAAATAGTTGTGAAGGAACACATGACCCAAAACATTCATGACGAAAGCTTCCTAAAAACTTTTGAGCAGAAGGTAGTATCCCTATAAACAATGGCTTTTAAAGATTTTAATCCTGATCTTTGACTCCTGACAATTATATTTGCTCAACTTCAGATTAGCAATCAACAATTACAAATCACCTTTGTACACAACTAATCTTGTATTTGCCCTCAACCAGTAAGGCGATAACTCTTTCAAGACAACCAAATGACTCATGGCAGCTAAACAACTCACTGAGATACGAGATTGTATGTTGAAATATTTGCTTGAATTTATACAAGCCATTGTAAGCCAGATTTATATTGCTAAAGCAGTACAAAAGCAGCCCTAGCAGCACAGTACCAAACTGAAGATAAAGATGAAAGCACTTCCACAACTTGATATTTTTTTTTTAATCCTACTTTACTATTTCTTCCTTGCTGTCTCCTGCACTAAAGCACACCGTAAGTACAACTGCCGTACTGATAGCCACAGTCAGCCAAAACTGACCACCTATAAGCCAGCTTACTCGGGTTACATCCTATTCTCTAGCCTGCAAAAACCTTACTCTCAAGCTATTCCATTTGCCATATGTCCTTAAGTGTCAGCTTTTCTATCCTCTGTAATATAGCAATAGTTACACTTATTACAGGAAAATAAAATAAGAGGCATTACTCTCAAAAGCTTTTCTCAGCAGCTGAAATATTCTTGTTTCCTCTTTTGTTTTGCTCCAGGTGAACACTATTGTTTCTATCTTATTAAATCTTTAAGAAAGAACAGATATAAACAGCCTAGTCCAGATAAAATAGAATACATTTAGTTGAAAAATCTTGTCTTACAGTGTGTTGTTATTCTGCATTAATATAGTTAACAGTTTAATATACACAAAGAAAAATCGAGGTAATAACTGTACACATCATAAGGAAAAAGAAATAAAAAATAACACTAGATTACAACCACAACTTAACCAAACATAACTGAAATGACAAAAAGAAATGTGTTAAAGGGAATGGTGCGCTAATACTACAAAAGTGACCTAATTCACACAGGTTTTCCAGTTTTTGCTTTAGCCACATAATTCCATAGTACTAAAAGAAATGTATCTTCTTTATGCTCTGATAGGAATGAACTACAAAACTTTAGAAATTTTCTCTATTTCCTGGATATCAGCACTCCTGTAACTTCTGCCAAGAGCATCTATGAGCAGGCAACACCACAGTTCGTGACACAGTGCTCTTACCACTTCTGTAAGGGAAAGCATTGCTACAGAAGTTATCCACTTACAAGAAACGTTCTCTACAGAACCCCAAGCAAAGTAAACTTACTGTTCTCACATGCCCTAGTTTCCATAAGCCCAAAATGCGTTACATCCCTATGAAATGAGGAAGTTTCCCTGAAACCCAAAACCAAATTTAAGTAGTGAAAGAGAATAAACTATGCAGAGAGAGAGAATAACTATGCTACAGCTCTTGATTCAGTGCTGCATACAAGTCTTGAAGTAACCACTGGTCCTTTCAATAGCAGATGGCATTATTTCCGTAGCAATGCCGTGACATCTAGTTTCCCCACTTTCTCAAATTTCAGTGCTACTATAGTATACCTATACAAGCAGTTACTCATTTAATCTAGCTGTTCATGAAGTCTCTTTGCTCAAACTAATTTTAAAAATAAGTTTTCCAAGTGAAAATTGCAAGTAATCTCAGTGAGACTTTGTTCAGAACTTTCAGCCACGTATCAAAAAGAAAGGTGTTGGGTAATTCAGCTGTTGGAAAGACTCTCAGTGTAAAGCATGCATAAGCAGATACTGCACAAGAGCTTGAGCATGACCTAAATAGCACGTGGAGAACTGAGCAGGCACTGTACTTCATCTCTGAGCATCAACTGTTAAAGGCACAATTCCAGCACCTTCTACCATTACAGTATGTAGCTGCACCTAGAGCATTCATCTGACAAGCAGTTTTGCAGTGACATATCAGAAGCAAAAAGATTCAGCTCACAAAGTAGGGACAGGAGTTTAAGCAGGTTCTTTGCCTTCCATTTGTAATACTCTTCAGTTTCTACTTTTTTAGCAGCAACATTACCCCAAAATTCCCAACTCCACTAACTGACAATGAGATTTTATGTGATTCCAGGTATCTGCACCTCATTTAATGTGAAAGGCAGAGATGCATACCTGCAAGCCAGAAGCTGGTGTTAGATGTTGTTACACAAGCCCCACGAGGAAGAAATTTTGTAGCAGCTACTGGGACTTCATTTCAATTGACTCTTCCTTCTGCCTCTGCAAAATGTGATGAACCCCACAAACTGAGGATCAAGTTGCAAAAGTTATAGATGCTTCAGAAATGACTTATTTTTATTTGCCAAAAAATTAGTTGTTTTAAGTTCTAGAAGCTTTTAACAATAGCATGTTAAAAGCATGAAAATTATTTTATTGCGTGTGTCCAGTTAAAACGTCCCTCTACAACCTGGACTCCTACTTTGCAAGCATTCATAAGCTTTCATGTAAACCAAATGCGAACTATCCTTTCAAAGAACTTCCACTTGTAACTTAGAAAGTCCAACACATTCCATGTGAAACAAGCATGAAACTGCACTTTTGGCATAAATGCTGGCACTGGTCAGTGATTTGGATGTCCCAGAAACAGGCTTTAAAGAACCTGGTACACTGCAAAAATAACCATTATGGTGCATTTACCCAGGGTAGATCAACAGTATAGTATAATAACATCAGACATTATCAAATATGACTGCAATGGAAAGGTTTGATTCTACTTTTACTCCAGAGCATCTGGTTTAAGTGAGTGCTATGATACATCCCACCACCCTAATGCTATTCTTTGCAAAATATCATCTGCAGTATACCATTCTACTATTTCCCCAAAGATCATGAGAGAAAAGCAGGAACCTTGCTATTAGGAATACACCACAGATTTTATAGCAAGAAGAGGTTTACGGTGGTCTATTAATACATGTTTTAGTGTCTTATTTTGATAGCAAAAAATAAAATATATGAAGGTGCATTTTCCAGAAGAGGGGTGTATCAATACTGAAAAAAACTTAGGATTTCATTTGCTTTGAGTGGTTGATGATTGCTCCCTTTTAAGTTGCAGAATTAAACTGATCCATCAATACATGCACATAACACTGTGTCAAATAGCTTGAGGGAAAAAAATGCTTTATCTCTCCATGGCAGTCTTCTCGCTCTCCCTCATTTCTTCCTCCCCCACTGCCCACAAATGCCCTCCTGCATGAGCCTGGTATACTCACAAGGACCTCCAGAGCACCCAAGAACTCTGTGGTTTTTTCACACTTTTTAAGCAACAGAAAAACATTACTTTTAACTAAAATTTTTAAAAAGTAACAGCAGGACCCACAATTCTCTTTCATTTAGAAAAGATATATCCATGAAATGCTCTACTGCCACATATAATTTCAGTGCTGTAGTACTAAGTGTGTGTGCATCTTGAAGTTTCAGATAATCTACTTCCCTATATGTCTTGTCCTATATTGTATTAAAAAAAAAAAAAAAAAACAAACCCAACCTCAAAACGTAAAAGCATAATAGTGACAAAGAAGGAAAAAAAAGGTGTTAATTGTCTCGCTTGGTACAGCATTTTAATTTAGATTAAATTAATATTAGATGAAAAAGATCTTCAAGTAAAGAGCTGAAAGCATCTAAACTCAGAACATTAGTTATTCCAAGAAATATAAACCTAATGAAACTCAAGTTACATAGGTTCTGGAGGGACTCTTATTTGAGCAACTGATGTAAGGATTTCCACAGTAAATGGTATCATTTATGTGCCATTGTTCCAAAGCCGTAACAATAAAAAGTTTCTAATGAATTTATATTGATATTGCTTAGGTAGCAGAGAACAATTTAATATTATAAATAACAGAGCATGCATTCATTTTCTTCTCCTGTTTCTTTTATTTGCATTCTCACTAAATCTCAAGATGCCTTCTGCTCAAGACAGGCCTGATTTGTGTCAACTGTAAGACCTATGTATCTAGTATTTCTAGAATGAAAGAGTGGTACTTTAATATGCCAGTTACAAATTCAGACCCCTGGTTTAGAGCACAAAGTTTATGATTTAGAACCTGACAAACATTTCTGCACCTAACACCAAAGCAGTCAAAATTTATTTCTATAATAATTTGAAATGTATGAGCTTGGAACTTGATTTAGCATATTCTGCTTGCATGTAGCAACTGAAAAGTCACTTGAATGGCAGATGCCATTATGATAATATATTGAAATTGGTCATTGACTACACATGTATGTGGGACACAGTGGACTCAAATGAACCTGAGCTGAATGATATCAACACAGTTTAACAACACTAGGAAGCAACATGTTATGCTCGTACAAACCGTCCTATCCACAGGAAAGAGGCGTTGCAATGAACCAAGAGCAAAGCAAGCTGTGCCACATGAGAAGAAAAAACAAATATAATCTCAGTGAATGGACACTTTTCAAACAGTATGACATTTAGAGGGTGGAGGTTAATTGCACAACACAAAAAGATCACACACCTATCATTTAAAATCAGTAGACACATTTAAGGAACTTCTGGAATGGTAAATGTGGCATTATTTAGTTCCTGTTTCATCAGTTAACTTCCTATTCACGCTTTTGTCAGTTCCTCTGTTTACTGTACAAGCAGGGACCCTCTTTTAGCTGCTCCTTCTTTCCTTGAAGTGAAGTATGCATCCTACTGCTGCTACTTAATTTATACAGGACTTGTATTTTACCACACACAAAAAAAACCAAAAAAACCCAACAAAACCAATTGTAGACAATTAAGGAAGTCAGTCCTGTCACTGTTCCACCAGATTGCTGCAACTTGGTGAATACAGAATCAGAGAATG
The DNA here is from genome assembly GCA_026283785.1 of Coracopsis vasa. Taxonomy (NCBI): domain Eukaryota; kingdom Metazoa; phylum Chordata; class Aves; order Psittaciformes; family Psittacidae; genus Coracopsis; species Coracopsis vasa. Next base: position 52,689 of record JANHGB010051545.1, read on the forward strand.
GTTCAGGTTGGAAGGGACCTTAAAGGTCATCCAGTTCCAATCCCCTGCCACAGGCAGGGACACCTTCTTCTAGAGCAGGTTGCTCCAAGCCCCGTCCAACCTGGCCTTTAACACTGCCAGGGATGGGGCAGCCACAGCTTCTCTGGGCATCCTGTGCCAGCACCTCAGCACCCTCACAGTAAAAAGCTTCTTCCTAATGTCTCATCTAAACCTACCCTCTGTCAGTTTAAAGCCATTCCCCCTTGTCCTATTCCTATATGCCCCTGTAAAAAGCCCCTCTCCAGATTTCTTGTCACCGCCTTTAGGCACTGGAAGTTGCTCTAAGGTCTCCCCAGAGCTTTCTCTTCTCGAGGCTGCACAAGTCCAACTCTCTCAGCCTGTCTTCACTGGAGAGGTGCTCCAGCTTTCTGATCATCTTCATGGCCCCCTCTAGACTCACTCCAACAGGTGAACTATTCAACATAGGTGAGCTTTCATCCAGTTCTTTGCCAGAATAGGACAAAACATATAAGATACTTTTGAATGCCCATAATATGGGAATGAATCAAAGATTTTCATTACTCCCTTAAGGAATTAACATTATGCATTATGGATGCAAAGGAACTGGATAGTGCAGAGAAATCTCATTATGTTGAGTTTTAGGTGGAAAATCCTTATCAGTTTCCCCTTTACAGCTGCACCTTGCCAGTAACAACAGCTTGGGATAAAATACCACTGCACAAATAAATATTACATTCTAGTAAGAACTCTCAGTAACCAGTGAAAACGCATATGCTTCAGACACACTTGAATTTTAGCATAAGACAAAAAAAGAATACTATTGCAAATACATCTATCAAACAAAAATTACCAAGGCAGCAAAAATTTACAAGTAGAAGAGCTAGCAAGTCTACATCTCTAAAACAAGGCAAAAAGGGCAGAAAGAGTAGTTCTGGTATACTTCCACACATGACTGAAAATTCAACAAAATTTCAACCAATTCTAGCCAAAACAACGGAATTCTGATACTTCAAGCAGTACCATTAAATACTCTACAAAACAGATGTTCCCTTTGTTGAGTTTCACTAAGTAACATGACAAGCTTTATTGCCTGTAGCGCCTCATCACAACACCACTGTGGTAAGAATGCCTGTTATTTACAATACTGACACAAAATGCTGCTAAGAAAACAGTGAACGGGAAAGGAACTTGAATTTTTTTCTGTCAGCTTTACAATTAAATGTAAATCACATTCTCTCAAGACAGGCAGGAATTGGTAAATGCTACACCAATGCTGGCAAAGCTACAGAATGCACGTGTAAGCGGGTGTGCAGAATTATCATCAAAAGGCATTCACCTGCTCCTCTGGCTGCTGCACTGGGAGTTTAGTTCAAAGCAGGAAAAAAAAAAGCAGGAACTTATTAGTCTTTCTAGACCTGACATATGGAGTCAATATAATTAAAGGCATGAGAGATGTGAATGGAAAGACTACGCTTATTGAGCCTAAAAGCTGTAACTGAGTAAAAGCAGTAGCATGTCCACAGCATATGACATGAAGCAGGTAGGTATTTTGGCACAACCTAAAGAAAGTCAATAACAAAAGGTATTATATTAACTTAAGAGACAGTAATTGGTTCAGCCAGATGTGCTACTAAATGACAAACTGTAGAATACTCAGAATTGCACTGGCAAAAATCCAGTGTGAAGTTACTGTAAGGAAGACAAAATTATTGCTTTAGCGGGAAGTATCAAGAGCTAAGGAATTCTCTAATACAAAAGAATTCCCCTTCATCAGCCTAACTCAGAACATATGACGTTGCAGCCTGATTTTGCAGCCTACTTCAACTCTGGCAGAGGAACACAACTTCCTGTAGCCAGCAAACACTGAGGAGTGCTACTGGGGGAAAAAAAGTGTTGAATTTTGTACCCGCAGATCCTATAGCGTGCTTCCTCAGACAGGGATGTTTCTATAGTATACCAAATATGTCTTACATGATAAGATTCTGGAAAATATTCACAGTATCCTAACTTTCAGAGATGGTGTCTGGTTTAAAAAATTTTTAAATGAAGTTTTTGAAGATCAGGTCAACTTAATGCTTTTACACATATTCCAGTCATTTGTTTAAATATAGCAAATACTGTAGTATTAAAAATAATTCAAAATAGGAAACAATTGTCTTTATGTATGTGAACAGGATTCAAGTACTTGAAAACAAATCACAGTGATATAGTACAGCCTTGTCCATTAACCAGACACTCATGAAGAGCTCATACGATCCAGCACTAGCTTCTGTACAATACTCAAGACTGCTAGGCAGTTTAATTATTGAATATTAGATTTAATTCTCTATTGCATATTTAAAGTGTAATAGGCTTCTTCCCCCTTTTCTAAAAAGAAATAACAAGTAATATTGCAACAAAGTATAGTAATAGTACTGAATAATGGTGTTTAGCATTAACAAAAATATTAAAGCTGTATGCACTATTCATCAGGTTGAAGTTAATGCCTTGCTGAAGCATAAATATTTATCCCCTGCAAACAGCAGGAAACTTTAGGAGACAGCACAGCTTTAACATTGAAGTGCATTAATTAGTATTCAGTGAGGCTTCAGAACATACTATGCCACTTCTAATTAAAGGTTATCTTCCCCCCCCCCAAAAAAAAAAAGGCAACAAAACGTAAAGGTTATCTCTTAACAAAGAGAGATGTCTTTAATAGCTACCAAAGTGCCCAAGATATACAGTTTCTGTCACTAAGTTTAGAATGAGAGCTTTTAATCCAGTCAGGATAGAATACAACTTCTGCATCAGCAATAGGCATGTTTTACTACTCAGCTAGCATTGCTTTTACCTAGGTGTCTTTGTTACACTTTCATTGCTACACAGCATTTCAGATCATCAGAGGTCAGAGAGAGAAGATGACAAATATACATGTTTTGGACAAAGAACTGGCTGCCAGCTTTCCTCTCAATGATCAGATCATTCTTCAGCAATGCTGGTCTTCTAAAATAAACTAAAAAATGTTTCCATGTACACCCTCGCTTTTCATGGCATTCTCCACACAGAAGAGTGATAATGATTAAGTATCTGTCCAAATTCTACATGCGTTATTGATTCCAGTTCTAATAAATAATACTCTTAGTAACAACTCTTTATCGAACCCACTTGTATTAACTTTGTATACCATTTAGAAGTTACAGTGACGCTTTATAAACAGAGCCCTTAACTTATCACACAAATACACCAACATCCTCCAATTTCCGCCACTGCAGTGACAAGAAAGTGTCACATTCAGATGATTTCAATATGCTTGGGCTGTAAGTTAGGCTGCAAGTTAGGCTGCTTTCGTTCACCACTTTTCCAGCTGTTACTAAAGCACGTAAGTTCATGTGGGGATGCATCTAAAGAAATTGCTGTAAATAACAGTCGCCCTCCCAGTCTAAGCTGACATACTATTTTTATTCTGCTGCTCTTCAACACGGTCCTAATTAGGACAAAGGCTTCACAGTAGGTACACCAGAAGTACACCTCATACCCAGAATTATTTTAGATGTGCTAAATTAAAACCAGAGTTGTTGGATCTTTCAGATGTTGTTGTTTTGGTGGAGTTGTTTTTCTCTTTGGTGGGTTTTGTTTTTGTGGGTGTTTTTTATCTAATCCAGGAGTGTTTGAACTTTCAAGCAAACAAAGTTCCAGCACAAATACTGATAGAAATCTTATGATTTACAATAACAACAAATGTAGAAGCATTTCACCCTTTAGACTCATCGAAAATCTTTTAAATTTTGCCAGTGTTTTCAAATAACTTCAAATAATTTATATGTCAGTTATTCATAAAGACAATCTTGAGAGTATGCAGAAGTACTTCATCTTAGAAGCATGTGCATACACTTATAATAGATGTATAAGGAAGATTCTGATGAGGCACTGGAACAGGTTGCCCAAAGAAGTGGTAAATGCTCCATCCCTGGCAGTGCTCAAGATCAGGTTGGATAGAGCCTTGGACAACATGGTCTAGTGTGGGCCATCCCTGCTCATAACAGGGGAGTTGGAACTAGATGATCTTAAGGTCCTTTCCAACTCTGTTCTACGATGCTATGATATTAATGGCATGCAGAGCTTGAGCAGCCTAGAAGCTTTAAACACAGCCTTGCAACAATATGCAGTTGCTCCACATTCAAAACACTTTCATCCTTTTAGTAACCCTTGTCTTCAACATCACCAGTCTGACACAGATTTCAGTGCTTATCCTGACACCACTTTGCTATTGCCTTCCAAGATTATCTCAAGAAGCATTTCAGATTAATTAATCCAATTTAAGTTCCTAATTAACTGAGGCTAATAAAAATATGTTTTAATGTCAGCACATTCTCCATTCCCAAATGTGCATTTAATACATCACCACGTCAATTCTGGCAACTGAGGACAACAAACTGACAAAAGGACCATTTTTTCTGGAGAAGAAAGAAAATACAGATTTAAAAGATATCATGCCTACAATTCTAATGAAGGTGGGAAGATTTCGTACTTGCACAATTAAACAAGAGCATTAACAGATCAAAAGCTGTAATTTTGTTAAGCAGGAAAACTATCAGATTCCAGTAAAGCAATAAATACTTCCAAGTACATCCAATCAACTACAAACCAACACATTGAAAAATGTTGCATATAAAATGCAGGTTTTAAGCACATTTAACTTTCATAACAACGTAGAAGAAGTCAGAGATTACACAGCATCTTCCAGTCATCAGGGTATTACACCTTGGTAAATAACCACAAATCTGCAGCCTTTAGTTTTTCTAAAGTGCAATAGTTTCAGATTTGAGTTCTTCCAAACTCAAAAAAGACAGAGCATGCACACAGTGATGGTCATGTCATCCTGTATAGGGTGTATGATGACAGGATCTCCTACTTAAACTTCATCTGTATTGCTCCTGCAAGACTGGTCACTGGTAACATTTTAAATAACACACAAATGCAGCGGTTCATATCTGTAATCTCCATTTATGCTAACAAAACTACCCCCACAAATCCTATAGCAAACTTAAGTATAAGCTTTGTACTCAGTCTTGCATTTGCAAGAGAGAAAGCATGCCAGGCTATGCAGAGAACGTATTTATCACAGAATGATTTGGTTGGAATGATGGGTTGGAAGAGACCTTAAAGATCATCCAGTTCCAACCCCTCTGTCATGGGCAGAGGTGCCCCACACTAGACCATGCTGCCCAAGGCTCTGTCCAACCTGGCCTTGAACACTGCCAGGGATGTGGCAGCCATGGTTTCTCAGGGCAATCTGTGCCAGTTTATTACACCATCCTTACAGTAAAGAATTTCTTCCTAATATCTAACCTAAATCTACACTCTTCTAGTTTAAAGCCACCCCCCTTCTTATCCTATCACTACATGCCATGTATCGAGTGAAGGCTTGATAATTAAACCCAAGAGGGTGATCCACCCAATAGATTTATATCTAAACTGTTCCTGATATAAGCTTTGTACATTTGCAGGGTGCCCAGGTGATCTTGGTTAAGAGCTCAAGTGCTACTGTATTTTAATATTCTTATAACATAAACATTAAAGCCTCATGAAAGTTTCATTTGAAAGCCTCAAATGTAAAGAGTACTCCACAGGCTCTTAGTCCCAAAGGAAAGTCTGGGAACTGTGAATTTTTGCTCATAAATCATGCAGATTTCTCAAGCTATGCATCTACCACACAACCTGAAACAAAACAGTGTCACATCAGACCATAAACATATATTTACTTTCTAATTAAGACAGCCAGACATTAGCTAGCATTTGATAACCAGCAAGTCTCTAGAATGAGCATGACAAATTTCACGTTGCATATATTAAAGTCAGTGATGGGTTAAGAGTTCCCACCTTAAGGCAGGAACTAATGCAAATTAATTTCCTGACATGAACATACAAAAAAGGTTCAAGATGTGGGGGTTTTACACTAAAATGCACTAAGAATTACAGTTTAATTCAATGACTTACTATTAGGTTTGATACAGTCATAACATATGTATCAGTAAATGGGCTCTTCTCCCAGCTTAATGCCAGCTCCATTGTGCTAGGTGAAATACAGATGACACATACCATTTGTAGTGCCTAGCCTTGCAGTATCTCAAGCACACGCTTGTTTGCGATACAAGTCCTTGCAAAATTAGAATCCAAGTGACTTAACTACCCAGCTATGCCTGTGAACATGACTACCATGGACTCTCTCAAGTGAAAGAAAACCCTCCCATTCACAAGACCATGGCAGGAGTTCAACACGATTCTGCCCTTTTCCTTGTAAAAAGCATTCTGAATAAATTTAACTCGTATGTTAAAGAGAGTTCAACACTGAAAGGAAGTGAATTGCTACAGTTGATAAATCATCAGAAGTCATACTGAACTTCCTGAAAATTGTCACCCCTCTGATAAAAGGCCGTCTTAATGTACCTTGTCTCACAAAGAGATTATCACAAAGAGATGCAGCTGAGTTTTGCATTTCAAAAGTAGTATTTTCATATTGTCTTCTTGCGAGGAAAAAATATGTTCAAGAATAGTGCCAGATTGATCTAGAACTCAGCTTCAAAGACATTATTGGTACCAGAAGTATTTCACTGATGAAAGTGGAACAGATTGAAGTGAAATTGACCAAGCTTTACAACTCTGCTTACTTTTCACAACATAAGAGAACTTGTTGCAAGAAGGAGAGGACAACAGGAGCAAGGCACTGTCATAGAGGAAGGCATTCTGTGAAAAGCACAAGCTTCTGAATAGACTGCATAGCGTCTAACTGCATTATTGGAGGGAGAAACTGCAGAAAAGCTTTTTAGAGGCAATGAAAAGCAACCATCAATGTGACTCTACGCTTTGCTGCACAAAACTGCCTTTTTGTGCTATTGCAGTGTCATTTGTTCAAGTTGCCTTAAAAAAAAAAAGCCCTCATCACCCAATCGGAATTTGCAGCTAACAGCAATCACTTCATAGAAACTTTCATTTTTTGTTCTTCTACAGTCGTCTTCACACACTAGCAGCGTATACTAAAGATTACGAAAGAACAATGCTAAGAAGACTTGAAAATCCTCGAGTACACAAATCTTTCCTTTGAGAACTTGACTCGGGAGCTTTTTCGGGATAGAGTCAGAATCCAGCTGGACGGAAAACAAACGTGAGGTCTTTGGGGATTGTAGGGAACAAGACATGTCCACCCCCATTACCTCTGTTTTTACCATAACCCTTAAAACACACAGCAGATGGAAAGTTACTTCAGTGTAACGTGCGGGAAGTCAAATATCGAAGCCTGAACAGGCACAACCCCCCCGCAGTCTGCGGCGCTTCCCACTGATGAACCTCAGCCACAAACTCTCAGCAATTACAACTGTTGCAGCCACCTCTCTCGTTCCTACCCGCGGACACCGAAGTCAACGCGGCAGGAAAAACAAAAAGCACGCGGAAAAGATGGGTTGGAATGGATGTATTCCACAGCACGCCACTGAACTATGTCCCAGATCTTCCCACGAGCGAGCAGGCACACGCTCCCAGCGCGGGGAGCGGGAAGTCTGCTCCAGGCACCACGCTGCTCGGGGAGACCAGCGGGAGCAGCTCCTTTGTCTGGCCCGCAGCCGCCTGCCCGCACCCCCCACCGCCTACTCCAGCCGACACAACTGACCCCTGCCCCGCCGGCCCGAGCCGTCCCGCCGAGGCCGCTGCTCCTCTCCTCCGCCCTCCCCGATTGCCGCTCGGGAACCGAGCGAGACGCAGCCGAAACACCAGCGGCGGACGGGGAGGACCGCGGGAAGGGGGAAAGCCGCAGCCGGTGCCCGGAGCGCGGCCCCGCCCTGCGGACAGAGACCAGCTTCCCTCAGCAAGGCGGGAGGGGTGACCGCCGACCCCCTCAGGGCGCCGGCCCTGCCCCTCCACCGCCCTCCGCCGTGCACCGAGCACCGGCC